>JARGXW010001449.1:0-20749 GCA_029204085.1 Mycena sp. CBHHK59/15 | reverse complement strand
GGAGATGAGGCGAGGACATGGCGGGATTTGCCTAATCGAGTTGCGATCAAATGCCTCTTGTTTTTCACGAACGCGACCAAGACGAACAGGACGCTGAGCCCGCCTCAAAACGCCCCAAACTCGATGATGAGCCTGATTCCGACCACATCCTTCCCCCAAGTCACGCCCTACTCGGTATCCCATTTCCGGTCCCCAAAGATGGCGCAATGAACTTTGTGGAAGCCGACGTAGGCATCTCAGAGTATATCGGTCATGGCATCTCCAAAATAGAAGGTATAATCAAACAAAGGTTGTTTTTATTATTGTTGTCATTCCGTACGGTTTGGTTTAATAGTTCGAACAGGTTCACAGACTTTTTGGTTTACGAAATAGACCAGGACGGAAATGTCGTACACTTGAAGTCTGTAGAAAAACCCGAAACTCCAAAGAGTGATGCTACCGATGTAGCGGCTCCAGTGGACGAGGACGAAGACCCAGAAAAATCCACTACTGACAAGGGAAAATCCAAGGCATCTGCTGAACCTTGGCCAGAGCACTTCAACACTCGCTTTTCGGAGTATCTTTCCGAAGATGCCATTCTCAAATTGAAAGAGATGTTTCTGGAGGGACCGGAGCCTCCGAGAGTCGCAGACAGTGGCTGGGATCTCGACCTGCTCTGGGGTCTACTCCCTCGGCCCCTCCGGAACCCGAGGCTGACAAACGCGGTAAAGACAGAGGTGGGAGGGGAGGAAGAGGTGGGCGAAGCGGGAGAGGTGGACGGGCTGGTGGAAGAGAAGATCACAGAAAAGTTCTGTCGGAGGTTCGTGTTTCTTGGCTATGGTCGCTGTTTTCTCATTTTCTCGTCCAGCCCATGCAATCAAAAGCTACCCGAACTGGGTTGCACTCGGCAGTTCGCGAGTTATTTGGTGGAAAACTCGAATCCGAGGCAGATGCTTCCCATGCTACCCGGCTCCCGAGGAGGGCACACGCATTGTCATCAAATGGAACCATTCAGCGAGTGGCGGAGCACGCGGTGGGAGAGGAGGTTTTTCCTTTCATTCCTTTGCTGAGTATGATTCTCATTTCCTTCCACAGGAGGTCGCAACGGTCGTACCCCGCGGGGGACTTACCCACCTTATATCCATTTTACCCTCCAAAAAACCAACCGCGATACGCAGGATGCTCTCTCCCACCTGTCTCGCGTCCTTCATGTTAATGTGAAAGACTTATCCGTTGCCGGGACCAAAGACAAACGTGGAATAACAGTACAGCGAGTGTCATTGAAGCGGAACAATAAGACCATTGACGACGTCTGGAGACTTGCGAATGCTCAAGTTGGTCGCCAATCTCACCGCAGTGCTGTTGTAAATCAGCGTGGTGACAGAGGAGTGCGCATCGGGGACTTCAACTACCGTAAAGCCAGCTTAGAGCTTGGTATGCTGAAGGGGAACACGTTTATCATAACCCTTCGGTATCTATTCAAGGCTCTTTTCTTTCTTCTCTGACTGTTGTATCAGGAGTGTGCAGGTCGACTCGATAGAAACCCTAGACAAGGCTCTAAATGTCGTAAAGCATAAAGGTTTTATCAATTACTATGGTACGAGTCCGGTGCTCTCTGCCCTAGTTGGTCGCTGAATCGTTTCTTAGGGATGCAACGGTTTGGGACTGCTTCTGTACCAACACACGCCATCGGACTTGCTCTTTTAAAATCCGAGTGGCAAAAGGCCGTGTCGATGATCCTCCGGAAAAGACACGGAGAACACCCAGACGTTGAGCAGCTCGAAATGCCTGGCTTGTTGATGGCGATCTTGACAGAGCTCTTGAACTGATGCCACGACGGGTTGTAGCAGAGCGCTGCATACTAGAAAGCTTCCAAAAGCAGAAGGGTGAAACTCGTAATGCAATGGGCGCACTCTCGACAGTCAGTGGTCCCCAACCTTCTCCTGATGAGTACCCAAGCTCATATTTTATTCTCAAGATTCCTAAAAATCTTCGACTGATGTATGTACACGCTTATCAGTCTTATGTTTGGAACGCCATCGTATCGGAACGCATCCGGACGTACGGTGCAGAGCGACCCATTGCTGGCGAACTCGTTTTCGACACAGCCCCAGACGAGGATGTGATAATGCCCGACGCTCAGGATGGCGAGGTAGATGACGAAAAAGAGGATGCTACAGGTGCCCTTACTCGCCACAGGTTTTGCTTTCATCTTGAACAAGCCTGCTATAGACCGTCTTTCTTCGCGTGCTCGAAAGGGATCCAAACGGGCATGGGTAGCTCCCCGGATCAAAACACTAACAGAGGACGATTTGGAGAAGTACACCATATTCGACGTGATCATGCCGCTACCGGGAACCGATGTCGCCTATCCCGGAGGTCAACTCGGCGAGCGATACAGAGAATATCTTCGCATGGATGGTTTGGACCCGGACAACTTTGTTCGGAAACAAAAGTATGCCTTGTACCCGGTTTCTCACGCCCGACTGACTGGTACTTCAGGGAGTACACCCTCAGCGGATCATATCGAGCAATACTTCACCTCCCCAAAGAACTATCCTGGTCTGTCTTGCGCTATACCGATCCGGACGTCGCTTTGGCGCAAGCCGACGAAGATAAACTGCTGGGTTTCGACCCACCAGTCATTTCTGAGGACGGACGGTTCGTGGCGCTACAAATCAACCTTGCTCTAGGAACTGCAGCAACGCTACGATGGCACTACGTGAAATCACCAAGACGGAGACAAGCGCGCACTTTCAAAGCAGCTCACGAGTGCGGCAGAAGACCAGAAGTTCCGTGGCACCGAGGCTGCGGTGGTCGTCGAGGACTGGGGATGGAAGGACCTCCGGAAGCGAATGTTGGCGATGTGTAAAAGGCACATGGCAGTTTGTACCGATATAAGCACATGTAGACAATGTAATTTTACTGGCTTCGTCAAGGCTTCGTGGGATTATCGTTGCCTACGGGTCAATCTTACCGCTGGAAATTACACACCCGTGTTCACCGTTCCAACGGTTCCATTTCTGTACAAAGAGACCGAGATCAGTTTGAACACTAGTCACCCGCAGTTCGATATATCACGTCCTGCCCGAGCGCTACCTCCGTAACTCCCCTCTCAACAACTCTCACTTAATCATGGCCAAAGTCGAGACTATCGTGTTTCTGTCATTGGTCCTCGACCTCTTCGCATTCACCATTCCTTTACCGTTATTTCCCGTCTCATAGAATGGTACACCGTGGTGAGCATTGCAGCAGCGACTAGTCCCCTCAGCTGTTGACGAGTGTCTGAAGCGGGAATCCTCAGACCCAACAGGCTTCCTTTCCCGCACATTACAGTTCGTTTCGCTCATCCGAGGATTTCTCTACAAGCCGTCCATCCACTCGAAGAAATGGGATATAGTTCTACTAGGTGACGCCTCTGCCCGATGAAATGGTGCACCCCCAGCTCAATGCGCTGCAGGTGGACTGATGGGTTCCGTATTCTCGTGCGTCTAGCATTGCACCTCAATCTTCGTCGCTTGCTGGATAGACCAACCACAGGACTCTTCAGTTCTTGGTATCCCCAAGAATTGGATCACTCTCTGACAAGTATGGCCGCAAGCGCATCCTGCTCATAACTATGATTGGAAACATACTATCGGCTGTTCTGTGAGCTGTCCGCCCCTAGACTGGGTGTATTGAATGACCGCGCT
Organism: Mycena sp. CBHHK59/15; assembly: GCA_029204085.1. Taxonomy (NCBI): domain Eukaryota; kingdom Fungi; phylum Basidiomycota; class Agaricomycetes; order Agaricales; family Mycenaceae; genus Mycena; species Mycena sp. CBHHK59/15. Next base: position 17,078 of record JARGXW010001449.1, on the reverse strand, counting down.
TGATAGGTGGATACAGTCAACAACTTTGCTTCATACATGCTCTCGCGTGTCGTTGGTGGTCTCAGTGAAGGGAATGTGCAACTAGCGATGTGTGTTCGTTCCCCTCTCTGCATATACATCGAATGACGCAACCTGTATCACTGACCAGTGCTATTCTGTCCGATGTAACCACTCCGGTCAATCGGTCAAAGGCGCTTGCCCATGTCGGCATTGCCTTCGCCATTTGCTTCTGCATTGGGCCGCCAATAGGAGCATATTTTGCTTTGCGGCCACTCCCGGCCTCGATGAACACTTTCGGTCTGGATCTCAACGTGTATGCGGTTCCCGCTGTCATCACTCTGGTTTGCTGGTCGCAGAAACGCTATTCTTGGTCCTGGCCCTCCCCGAGACCCGGGGAAAGCGCATGCAACCGCCGCCGACCGAAAAATCCCAGGCGACTAATGGAGCGTCCTCATCGAAGCCTGCTCGGAAAGCAAGTATTGAACAACGAATAAGGATACTCAAGACCTTGCGCGGCCTTCACTTTATGTTCCTGGGCATCTTTTCTGGCGTAGAGTTTACTCTGACGTTCCTGACTTTTGACCGTGCGTCGTTGGAAGCTTTCACTCCGCTCTAATTGGTCACTCATTGTCTTCGATTTGTAGTATTCGACTGGAATAACAAGCAGAACGGCACGTTGATTGGGTCCATAGGAATCATCAGTGCACTGCTACAGGGCGGATATGTACGCCGTGCCACGTCCAAAATAGGTGAAGGCGTAATGGCGCGACGTGGGGTGTCGAGTTGCGCCGGCGGTCTCGTCCTGCTTGCCTTGCTTCCACGGTTTATTTCGACCCAACCAACGTTAGCGCTCAGGCTTCTGCAAGGTGCAGCCGTGTGCATAGCGTTTACATCCGCGACGGTCGTCAATTCTTTGACTGCTTTTGCGTCGTTGCAATGTGACGAAGGTGGCGTTGACCCATTTACTGGCAAGCCGATCAAAGAGCACTCCCAGCTTGCCAAAGGCAAAGCTTTGGGGCAATTTAGATCCTCAGGACAGCTTGGACGCGCTATTGGGCCCCTGCTTGGTACGCTGTTTTTCGTGGGCCGTTTATTCTGTTTCTCATCGACAATCAGCGTGCGCGTCATACTGGACATTTGGTCCGTCTTTGACGTACGCAATTTCAGCGATTGCTATGGTCGGATTATCTGCAAGCATGAAGTCGATAGCAGCGATAAAATCGTCGTGAATGAAGGGATGAACAAAAAATATTTAATTTGTGCTACTGAGTGTCTTTGTGCCCTCTATAAATTAAAGTCTATCGTAGCCATATCACGACAGAGGAGAAAAGGCCAGCACAAAAGAGCCTTTGTAATAATTGTGCCATACGTTATATTTTTTCGTTCCAGGGTGAAGTCCGTTTTGCCATGAGGTTTGCGTGAATGTGAGCGGGTACTTGGTCAGTGGATGCAGTCGTGACATGAACGTGAGCGTGGGGTATAAGAAAGGTGGCAGTGAGTAGAAGCATTTTTAGAGAAGGCGGGCTTGTCACCGCCGTTGGCCGTGCGGTGCTCCGTGTCCTGCACCCTTCAGTGGTGAGCGAAGGGTCGTGACCCCTTCTGTCAGCAACTCTACTGGAGATGCCTCTGCATACACTTCGCCACGTTCATACTGCTCGTCATACCGCTGCTTTTCATGCTGGGACCCTCGCGGAAATGGGCGGGACATTATGGGAACGGCAGGCGCAAGCGCTGGTCCCCTGGAATACGACGACCCGCCAAGTTCAATGTCTTGTGGTTGCGTGAAGATGGCAGGGAGGAAGAACAACACTCCGCTGGGGTAACGCTGCCGTCTTGGTCTAACCGGGGTGCGCGGAAGATCCGGGGGCCGCTCGACGCCGCCTGTTATCGACGCAAAGCGATTACGGACCCGCCTTACGACGTCGAATAAGGAGCCAGCGCTACTCGGAGGGAACTGGTCGGTTGACACTTCCGACCATGTCGGCGAAGACGGGCGTACGTCGAACGGAAGATGGAGGACCGAAACATCATCGTCAAACCCTTGCTCACTGCCATCGGGGGATGGCAGCTGAGTAGAAGTGCCCGAGGTCGGAAGTGAAGGTCCTCCGACATGGATCTGCCATCGACCTGTCCGCTGGGAACGACGGGGAAAGAGCACGTCGTATCCGCCTATTCTCCGCATGTTACGGCGCCGTTGCTTATTTGGCCAGACTTTCGCGGAACCCACTATCAGCAGTACCAACCCGACCCACATCAGCTGCTTGCCCCAATCACTGAGGAACCAAATGAACGCGGCGTCGTCTGAATGCCAGCTGCTGCCGTAGTGGTGGGTGAAGAAGGAGTGGGGTGCTTCTCCATCCTTGGCATTCTTACCGTATAGAGACTTTGGCAGAATGCGCACATTCCCCTCCTGGACGCGAGAGGACGTGAAGATGCCGTATTGTACGGACAGGAACATGGGGCCGGTGGAGAACATGACGGTGGGGTAGTTTAGAATCCAGGAGTGGTCAAAGGTAGCGAGATTATGAATTGTTTGGGCGAGGAACGGATGATGTTTTTGTGCGAACATTAGATCGTTGGAAACACCAACAGGGATCGTTTTGGGGAGGATCACAGGGTATACCAAAAGAGGGTCGAGTGGACGCAAGCATCCGATATCCAGGTCTAAGTAGATCCCACCGTAATGGTAGAGGACGAAATAACGTATCGCGTCAGCGCGCAGGATGGCGTAGCTGTAGTCGTCAAATGTGTTGAGGAACCAGGGATAATGGCGGGCGATGAATTCACGGGAGCTCTCGTCCGTCCAAAGCATGTATTCGCTGGGAGGGGGGTCAGGGATGGGTGAGACAGGGAGGGAGGAGGTATCTCACTAGTCGGGCATCATGTCTTGACATTCCTGCGAGATGCTCTTCCACCGTGCAGGAAGCGTGCCTGTCTTCCATGTCTGGTGGAGAATCCGTGGTATGCGCTCTACCTGACCGTGCTCGGAGGCGTTCCAGCGGGTGGTTGCGTCGCCTCCAGGGACTTCAATCTCTGCGAGATAGGCGCTAGGGTCGATTGCCAGGTAATATGTGACCGAGGTGAGGACGACGACCGTGCCGAAGAGAAAGAGGCCGAGGACGGTGAGGAGAGCGAAGAGCGCGCGACGACGACGCATTAGTTGAGGGAGATAACGAAGTAAAGAGAGTGGTGGAGGTGATGGTCAGTCGAATATAAATATCAAATACCCGCCCCGGCATTTTCGATTACAAGTGCTGCGCACCGAAGGCTATGTGCTTTTCCGCAACCCGTAGCTTGATCCCCCTTACACCTCTCCGACGAGAATCGGGAGCTAGCTAGTATACTAGGTACTCTCGCTAGTAGCTATACCACCTCGCCCTCGCCCACAGCCCCGCTATCTCACCATCACCGCTGCGCACAAATCCATCATCCTCTGACTCCTAATACCGCTTCCCGATGTCGCGCCAACTCCCTCAGATCTTCTTGGATTGATCGCTCGCCCATATCATCGCCTACCTGCCGCAGCCCGTCAAGTGCCCTCGTCCAAGCCTCGTACGGCCATTCCCGCCCGCACCGCGCCCCCTTCTGCGAATATGGTCGGCTGAGAAACACCTCCACTGGCGGGTACGTCTGCTTCACCGGCTTTTTTCGGTGCAGATATTCCAGGCAGTCGACGGCATTCCATTCCGTGTAGGCTTCCCTGCGTTTTTCCACTGGGGCGCGTATCGCGACGCCGAAACGCCGCCGTCGGAACCCGGGTCTTCGAGTTCATGCCCTCCCACGCGTCCCACGAGCTGCACCAACTTGCTAGTAAAGTGGTCAATGATCTGCAGGTGAAGCGAGTCCATGGCCTGCTGTGGAGTGAGCTTCGGCGCTTCCTCGTCGACATCCATACTGTCGTCTTGGTCCTGCTCGAGGCTTTGAATCCCAGTGTAATCAGCTTGGTATGCAGCAAATGTTTCCACGTCGCATCCCAGCAGGAACCTTGCAAGCTCACGGCTGCTTCGGGGCGCGATTGTCCTTATCCCTGGAATTTGGCGTGAGCTCTCGATCAAAACCGCAGACACACGCGGCTTGCCTTGGTTTTCGCTCTCGAAACTCAAGATCTTGTCCTCACTGCACAGCGCCGTCCGGAACCTTGAGCGAAAGTACAAACAGCAATCGAGAATTAACTCGTCGTTGCCTCTCCCCCCTAACGACTTGTTGCAAAATTAATTAGGTGACACATATCCTCGGAGCAGGCTGTAACTTACTTCCCCGCGCTCTCGAATCTTCCAGTTCCTGGTCGACTTGCATGTCTCATGCGCTGCCTGGCCCCGTACCGACTTCCTCTGCTTGATCTTCTCCAGCATCCACTGCGATGCACGCCGTGCAAACCATCCCAAATCGTCGCTTTTCTTATGCCTGCAGAGAAACCCTTTCCGTCTGTGCTCCCTGGAGACCGAGGATGACGATGCGCGACTCACCCATCTAGCTCGTATACTACAATGCCTGGAATTATCACAATGATAGATACAGCTGCCTGTTCGATGTCGCGTACAAACTGTTGCAGTAAGCCGAGGGAGTGAATCCTAAAAGCGTGTCAAAAGGGCCGATTCCGCCGCGGAATGCAAGTGAGACGTGCAGTATGTTGGTATCGACAACGATGCATGTAGTGCTGTCCTCAACAGGTGCCTCGAAGATATATCAGCTGGCTGATGCTGGGTGTTCGGACAGGACAATTGCCACCTGCATCTCCACATCCTGCACGAGTTGGTCGATTTCCTGCAGGATAGTGCTGTGCGACGAGCCACTTTGGAAGGAATCTATGCACACCGAGTCGTCAGGAACGGGAATAATAACAAAGGGCTAACGAGATTACTCGTAAACGCGTCCCACGGAGGCGATATGGGCCCGTTGTTGTACATGAAGTTAGTCATCGCGGTGCACCTCGCTGCAGGGGACTAGAAGTTTCTGGCAATGTAGTGGCGCTGGAAGCGCACAAATGTAAATTTGGTTCGGCCCGGCGTTTGCCGATGGCTGATGGTTTCCTGAAATAGAGACATGGAGAAATTCGCAAAAAAAACACGGTAGAAAATGTATCTAAACAGTGTCAAGATAGCAAGAAAACATTTGAGGAAAGCACAGTGAACGACGCGTCTACACGCTCAATTGAGTAGGAATCCGCCTCCACCAAGCAACCCAGACATCAAGCTCTTCCTTGCGAAGCTCCTGGCTAGGTTTCCTCCCGCGCCAACTGCGTGATAGTTGTGTCCACCCTGTATCGCCAACCCCGCCAGATTCCTGATCCCCTGAGATACGCGTCAGAAAACAATAGACATCGATGGTCGGGAGGTGAGTTGGATACGCACCTGCTGGAACTGCAGCTCACGCGCCGCAGCGTCTGGATAAGCATACGCTGGGAAGTCTGAGCGGACGAGCGGCCACGGCAACTGCATGTTCAGGCCGCGCAATGCAGCACCAAGCTGCGCAAACATCTCATCAGGGCTGGAGAGTATCTTGTGTGCAAGGAAGGTGTGCCAGCCTTCCCACGAAAGCACATTGTTTGACCCTACACACTCCGCGCCTATCGTTTGGTCTGCATCGGAACTGGGTGTTCAATGTTGGTCACCGCAAGGAGCGAAGGCATTACTCACAGTACATGGGAAGGACGTGAGTCTCGTAGTAAGGCGGTATGCTCTTGCCACACAACTGTCTGAACCGGCGCATCTTGGCCGCCTCCATCGCCTGGGTTCCAACAGGTAAGGTGGATCGGTCTAACGTGACAAAGATCTCCCGGGCGATGTAGAAGAATGCGTCTAGACGATATCCTTGGCTTCCGAAAAGAGCCGTCGGGGACTCCTGTTGCTGGTACGACCCATTCGCCACTGGTTGAGCTGACACGAAACCGGCGGTCGCGGCCTGAGGAACGGTCGCTGGCGCAAAAGTACCCCCTGGTACTGCTCCAGCCACAACAGGGGAACCAGAGAGTGTTCGGACGTTGGACCGCTGAGCAGGCTGTGAAGATCCGCTGCTTTTCCCGCCACTGCTCGTTCCTGAGGAGCCGCTGGCCCCCGTCGAGAATGCCGTTCCTCCGATATGTGCTGCACGGGACTTGTTGGCTTCCTCTGGATTGTACGGGGGCGGTTCCATAGAGTTGGTGCTGCCAGTGGTACTACCCACCCCCCCCGCTTCTGACGCACTGGCCAGACGCGCTCCGCACTGCGTGCAAAATCGGCCTTCGCCCGGAGTCCCACATTGTGCACAAAACACCATCGCGATAATGGGTGAAGATGATGAAGGAGGTCTCTAGAGGCGCGAGGCAGACTAGGTGCATGACAGTTAATGATGACAGATGGACAGTCTTGTTCTATTTTTGAAATTTGAAATTTAATGAGGCGAGGCACGACAACTTTAGTGCCTAGATGGGGCTAATGCCTATCACTATTAAAAAATGCCTCTTATGCGGGTGAATGCCTATTGCTTCACAAATGCCTATCATTTCATGAATATTTCAACAAGCGAAGTATGAGCTTCGTTTGTTGAAGTGTATATACACTATGGGGTTGGTGAAGGATGACTTTCATCCTGCTTTAGGATGAATAACAACTTTCAACCTATCACCGGCTGATCATAGGTTGATTTATTTTAACCTATCTCTTAGGTTGATTAGTATCCTTTGAAACTCATCCTATCACCAACTGATATTCAGTCGGGTTGTTCCAGAGGCCACATCAACCTACGCCGATATCAACCTATCGTAGGATGAAAATTCAACACAACCCAGATTTAAATCCAAGACTGTAGAAAGTACAATGGTGTGTCCCTCATGGTAAATCATCATCCATCGAGTCACTGTGTGCAGCACTGCAGGGCATTTGTGCTGTGTTGCGCCGGTGATGGGTTGGTAATTCTTTCGCTGAAGTCATTCAAACTCCGATGCCACATGTCCAGATCACGCCATAGGTCGTGATTTGACCAACCATCCCATCGTCTTTCTGCGAGCTAAGGTGGCGAGGCACGAGCCGCCTTAGTGTAAGATAAGTTAGACGCTGGCGTTAGCGCCCTTAGATTATATCATCTTAATACACATGACTTTCCATCGGCTTCATCGCATACCCTCCTCGAGCCTCCATACATCCTCTCGGCGCTCTACGCACCTCCATTTTTTGTGTAAAACCTCTTCACAATGACCTCTGTCACCGGCAACACTCTCCCCCTAGACTCATCTTTCGATTTCGTCGCCTGGCGCAGACAACCAGCCGACCGCCCCATTCCTGCTGACATGGACCTCCAAGAGTGGAATCAGGTTAACTTCGACGTAACCTTGTTCAACAGGGCCAGCATCCGCAAGACCAGGGACTACGAGGACCTCGTCGTAGCCGGAGCGACCATCCCCGTCACCAGAGACGTCGGGAAGAGACTAATCCCGTTCTACCAGTACACCGTGGACGAGCTCGAGAAAATGGTCACCTCTCCAGAATACTGTTCTCACGTCGTGGCCCCCATCCCCCCGGCTCTGATGTCCCACCTCATCGAAGAACACGAGAAGAGGGTAAAGGACGCTGAGAAGAAGAAGGAGGAGGAGCGAGTGGCGAAGGAGGCGGCGTCTAGTCTGACGGGCTCCATGGAGCTGAGAACTTTTGCCCAGATCGACTCGCTGACGCGCCCCCCAGTCCTGATCCACCCCTACTTCCTTAGCGCCATTTGCCTACAGATGTTTCCCCCGCTCTTCTGGTTCTCCGATGAAAAGATGCGCTACGCCACGGAGCACCCCGCGGAAATTCCCGTCAAAAGAAATAACAGCATTGCGGCGACGAAGGAGAACGTCTTGGACTGCACCAAGCTGAAGGCCATCTGGGGCTCGGACGATTCCGCGGAGAACGTCTCCGTCCTCATCTGGGTAGAATGCTTCGGCAATTTCCTTGACGCCTTGAAGATCCTCTGCCCCGCCCCAGACCCGACCAGGCCGACACTCTCATCACACGCCGCCGAGATGGACAAGCACTTCAAGTTCTTCCGCTCTTTCCAGGATTTTGAGAAATACTTCACCGTGTGGTACCCAGTTGAGCTGACATTGCGCAACAAGATCCTTTCCAACGCTACAGGTTTCGATCTCACGTACTGGCATGGGGAGGTAAGCGGCGTCATGTGCGCCCACAAGGCGGTTGAGGCACACCTCAACCCCACACGCGCCATCACCTCCAAGATTGCCGACCTCGGCGTATCTTCTAAGACGCAACGCCCGCCCCCTCGCGGCGAGCCAACCCGCAACACAGACGGCGGAAATCGCTCCCGTAATTCCTTTTGGAACCACGAGAAGTCGGACAGCGGAGAGAAGCGCCTGGCCTTCTGCCTTGTATGTGCCGGACCTCACATTCTCAGGGACCACCCAGTCGCCAAGAGCGAATTCGAAGACCGGACGACGTGCTTCTCCATCTACGAGGGAGCAACACTCAAGTGCAGGAAGGACCACAAGGCCATCTGCCTCGGTTTCAACCTCGGAGGAAAGCCGTGCGACGGCGCCAGTCACCCGCCGAACGCGACCGCTTACACATATGCAGCCTCTGCGGAGGCACGCACGCCGCCCTCTCCCGCAGCAGCGAATGCCGCCGAGTTAAGGGCGGAGAACTCTGCCCCTGATTTAGCAGAGCGCAACTTTCTTGACACGCACATTCTAGGCGCAAACCCAGCCAAGCTGTTTTTTCCGGACCTCCACCATGCCGTACACCGTCGCACACCGCCCGACGTTCATAATCCCGTTCACGCTGAGCTTTTTGATCGAGTCTTGCACCCATATAACACTGACGAGTTCCACCGCATGCTTAAAAAGCACAATCTGCACAACGACTACCCGCACCTGATTAAAAATCTTACCCACGGCTTCCCACTCGGCCGCCTACCCATCTTGGAACGAACGGTCATCATCGCGAACCACGACTCCGTCCGGATACACGCCGACGTCGCCAGGGAATACATCGTAGGAGAAGTCTCGAAGGGCCGCATGTCGGGCCCCTTCTCTCGCACGGAGATGGAGGAGATCTGCTGCGGGCCCTTCTTCTGCTCCCCGATGATCGTCGTCGAGCAGGAGCAGGAGCCCGGAGCGGAGCCCAAGAGACGTGTCTGCCGCCACCTTTCGAAGGAGGACAAAGATTCCGGCACACCCTCCGTCAACTCTTTCATCAACAAGGCCGATTTCCCAACTCGTTTCGACTTCGCACTCGACGTGGCAAAATCAGTAAGTTCACTCTACCTCATCGCTTTCCTGCCACGTCCACGGTTCACCGTGGGCGTGCGCATTCCCCCGCATCCGCCGCGTCCACGTAGATCGTGGCGCGTGACACCTGCATTCGCCGCGTCCACGTAGATTGTGGCGCGTGGCACCCGCATTGCCGCCGTGTCCACGTAGATCGTGGCGCGTGCACCCCGCATCCACCGCATCCACGCATATTGTGGCGCGTGCCACCCGCATCCGCCGTGTCCACGCATTTCGTGGCGCGTGCCACCTCCATCCGCCGCGTCCACGCATATCGTGGCGCGTGCCACCCGCATCACCCGCCGCGTCCACGTAGATTGTGGCGCGCGCACCCCGCATCCGCATCCGCATCAACCCGCTAACGGCTCGCCGCAGATTTCCCAATGCCCTCCCGGGACGCAGGCCTGCGCTTTCGACATCAAGTCGTTTCACCGCACTTGCCCGGTTCTCCCCGACCACAAGCCTTTCCTCGTCGTCTCCTTCGACGACGGCTTCTTCCTGGACCATTGCCACCCTTTCGGCGCCGCTTCCGCCAGCAGCAACGCCGGCCAGATTTGCAGGGCACTCATCGACATCTGGAACGCTGAAACGGGCGTCGACGTCAACGCGAAGGGCTACGAGGACAACCTGGTGAGCCTCTGCGTCCCTAACGACTCAGGCCCCTTCTGGGACGGCGACTTCTTGTATCGCTATGACCGCGACACGTGCCTCGACCTCATCATCGCGCTCGACACTCCGTGGCATCCGATCAAGTCCGGAAAGAAATACCGGGACTGGATGGTCTTCCTCGGCTTCCTCTGGGACCTCAAGAACCACCGTGTCTCGTTGCACGACCCCAAGCGCCTCAAATACCTCGCGTGGGTGGACGACATGCTCGCCAAAGCAGCCCGCGGGCACCAATTCACCTTGCTCGACGTGGAGGAGATCCACGGCACTTTGTGCCATGTCGCCTTCATCTTCACGGAGGGCACGACTTGGCTGGCCGTATTCTCGAACCTCATGGCGAATTACCCCAACTCCCCCTTCGTGGTCCGCAGGCTATCGAGTGCGGCCGTCCACGCCTTGCGTTGGTGGCGGCACCGACTCGCAGACACCGCCGCGTTCCGCCAACTGCACTGAGTCAGTCCGCTGTGCGACTTCCGCATATACGTCGACGCCTCTACGTCATGGGGCCTCGGCTTCATCATCGGCCAGCACTGGTATTCGATGAAACTGGTCAGCGGCTGGAAACACCAGGGACGCGACATCTGCTGGCTCGAGGCCATTGCCATCGAGATTTTATATCTCTTCCTGATCCAACTGGGATACCGGGACGTTCACCTCCTCATCCATTCAGATAACAAGGCCGCCATAGGGGCCCTGTCAAAATCCCGAAGCCCCAACGCCCACCTCAATCTCTGCGCTCGGCGGGCTTTCATCTCAGCAGCCGATCATATGATCGTGCCGAAGTTGACATATGTTGACACACATATGAACCCTGCCGACAAACCCTCACGCGGCCACTCCCTCCCGCTCGTCGACCGCTTGCGACGCAAGTTCGACCTGCCCCCTGACCTCGCCCGCCTGTTCGTCGCCGGCGACTGGTGACTCGCCATGTCTTACCCCGCATCCGTCTCCGCATCCGCATCCGCCTCGATTTTCGCACCCGCATCCGCATTGGAACCCGCATCAGCATCAGAACCCGCATCCGCATATGTTAGATTTTCTTTATCGACACTAGAATATACAGACTCCTCTCACCCGCATTCTGCTGCATCGCATCATCCCCGCCAGATTCAACCCGCTGCACCTCGTTTCTTCTCACTCTCCACGCTCACCTTCACATCACTGGAGCCTCCCGTCGCATCTCCGACGCCACTCGCCATCCAACTGGCCCCGACCACATCACTCGCCATTCAACTGGCCCCGGCCGCATCCCCACATCACGACCTGCGCGTCTCCGCGGCTCGCTCCCTCCCTCCCAAACGAACATGGGCGCCGCGCGCAGGCAACGAGCTTGCCAGCAGCCGCTACCGCCCCCACGTACCCGCAGACCGGCGTGTCCTATTGTGGACGTCGCCGCACTCCATGGCGGTCCACGACCGCATGATCAGCGCGGGCATCAGCACCGCCCTCCAAACCTGCATATTCGAGGGCCTCCTCTGCGCGACGACCGGGGACACGCGCGAGGTGTACGGCGCCGGCCTCCTCCGTTACGCGCAGTTCTGCGACCGGCACTCGATCAGCGAGTTGGCTCGCATGCCCGCCGATGGCTTCCTCCTCGCGGCTTTCGTCGCATTGGCCCTTGGGACCTGCGGTGGGAAATGCATCCGCAACTGGCTGAACGGCCTACGCTTATGGCACCTATACCACGACGCCGAGTGGAACGGCGACAAAGGATGGCTCCTGGCGTTGAAGAAGGCCGGCGACTGCGCGGGCGCACCTTTCAAACGTCCGCCGCGCGGGCCCATCACCAAGTCCCACCTCCGCGCTATGCGCAGCTCGCTGGATCTGACGACGGGCTTCGGGGCCGCGGCTTGGGCAACCGCCACCGCAGGGTTCTGGGGCTGTCGTCGCCTTGGTGAGCTCGTCATCAAGAGCGCCGCCAAGTTCTCGCCGTCGCACGACACTTGCCGCGACACGCGCACCTCCCACGCCGTCGTCCGCCAGCACAAGGTCGTCAATTTCCACCTAGTATGGATGAAGACTACAAACATCGCCGGGGGCGAATGCATCCTCACGCAGGTTACCGGTGCGGACGCGGACCTCTGCCCGGTCTGGGCTTTCGACAACCACACCGCCGTCAACGACACCCCTCCCCCGCTGACGCCGATATTCGCTTTCCGGGAGCACGGGACCTGGCGCCCCCTTACCAAGGACCATTTCATTCGCACCACCACCACCATTTTCACCTCAGCGCGCCTGGCCGCCACCTTCGGCCACAGCTACAGGATCGGAGGCTCCGTCGAGCTCCTCCTCGCCGGCGTGGAACCCGAGGTCATCATGAAGCTCGGCGGCTGGACGTCGCTTTGTTTCCTCATCTATTGGCGACGACTCGAGCAGATCGTACCCTCTAGGATCGTAGCAGCGTGGGCAGCACCCATCCACAACTTTGCATCGTCGCACGGACATTCAGATACATCGACCCTTAGTTTTGACAACGACGAATAATTGTAAAACAGCATTTAAATTTATATTCATCACTTTGCATCGCTCATTTTGGGTTCTTCGGGCCTTGGTTTGAGTCAGCGCCCTCACGTGAGCTGCGCTCTGGGAGCTCTGCTCCGTTTGGGCTGTTCGGTCGCATCCTCCTCCCAAGACTGTTTGATCCCACTGCGTACCGGGTTTGGGCCCGCTCATCCGCTTATCCCGATTCCTTGCCTCTGCCCCATCGAGAGCGCAGCAGCCCAACGAATCGGCCGCGGAGTGGCCCAGCCCGACCGCAAACACACTCACATATTTCCTCCCACATTAGCAATACCAGCAGCCGAAGGCCACCGATCCCTCCCGCATACAGAGTTGGCCGAAGGCCGTATCACACTATATTATATTATATACATGCGCGGTAGCTGCGTCTACCTTATTGCTTCTCCCTCCATGTCCCCTCTTCTATCTTGCCGCAGACAGGTTGCAGGTCTTACCAACCAACCAAATCAAATAGCTCTCATCCTATCAGTCTCCTACCCAGCCGCACGTTACGGGTTGGTGATTCTCAGTAGCAGTATTGGCGGTCGAAATCTCAGGAGGAATGCTTGGTAATGATGATGACAATTTAGTGATGGCCCATCAATCCATCACATCTAGAACACATTTCATACTCCGAACTCTTATTTTTTCCAACCCTCCACGGCGGCTGGTGTTTTACAAATGTAAACAACATAGCCACTCGGTTCAGGAGGGCTGGTTGAACTTCTCACTCCAAAGTCCTCCCTGCTCAAAATTTTGGGGATGCGCCCTTTGGGCTATTGTAGTAATTGTGGGCCCCGAGAGCTCAGTGGGTTTTCTGTTAGGTGTGGCAAAGAAATATATTCTATGATTGTGGCTATGTTGTTTACATTTGTAAAACGCCAGCCGCCGTGGAGGGGTTGGAAAAAATAAGAGTTCGGAGTATGAAATGTGTTCTAGATGTGATGGATTGATGGGCCATCACTAAATTGTCATCATCATTACTCAAGCATTCCTCCTGAGATTTCGACTGCCAATACTGCTACTGAGAATCGCCAACCCCGTAACGTGTGGCTGGGTAGGAGACTGTCATCCTATGTGGTTACTAGAGGCACTGTTGTCTTATCTGGGGGTCTCACTGCACGCTTTGGCTTGGGCTCGCTATCTTTGTGTCTGGACCTCAGGCTGCTGGCTTTCTTTTCCTTATGTTCTATGTCGCACTTGACTGCCGCTTGTGGCATTTACCATCCATTTCCACACACTAATATGCCTGATGTAGCTATTTTCGTCTCCGACTCATCTCACCTGGCATCGGTATGTGCTTAGTTAGCCTGGCTTTCTCCTTCTGACAGTCCCCTTCAGTGCCTCAATCAACATGGACCGCACACCTGGGCCTGACGTGCGTGCACGTGGGCACGGGCACGCCGCTGATGAGTGCGGTCCTGCCAACTTCCCGTTCGCGTCGCCTGCGCCGCCCCGTCGCAGCTTGCGCGTGGCCCCACCTGCGTCGTGGACATCTGCACCCCCGATGCGCGGCCGGAGGCGGAAGCTCTGGACGACGTGGGTGGGGGCTGCAACGCCTGACGCGCAGGAGATGTGGCCCCCGTGGAGATGCTGGACGCCGCTGCACCGCCTGAGGCTCGCGAGGCCGGTATGCCGCTGGAGGCGCACAAGGCCATCACGCTGCCCGCGGACGTGCTAGGGGCACGCGAGCCCGGGGAGGACCCGAGCAAGTGTGCGTGCACGGAGGACGTGGAGTTGAAGATGGCAGGATTCCGTAGATTTACTGATGTATACAAATGTGCAATACAACCCATTTGGATTAGCTACAACCAGCGCGTGAATGAAATTCAATCAATAGTTGGTTATCTGTGGGTTACTTGAAATATGCTAGCATAGGTTGATAATCCACCGGAATCGCTGACAGGACCGTAGGATAAAACGGACGCTATTTAGGTTGACTATCATCCTAAATTGATCAACCTAGTAGCGTATACAATGTAACCTACGATCGTTGAATTTCAACCTAGAAGCTACTTAATCACATCCTATCCCAAGTTGAAAGCTAGGTTGAACATCATCCTATCCGGCCGTCTGTACTACGGTCGTTGTGACCATGGTCACTGAAAATATGCATCACTTTTCATGTCACTGATGTGACTTGTTAAGCAGTCAAGCATGCGATAGGCGTTTAAGCATCCAGGATAGGCATTCAATTGCGCGATAGGCATTCAACTGCGCGATAGGCGTCCATTGAATGCCTATCCTACTAAAGTTGTATGTACTCCAAGTCCATGGATTAGTAAACATAACGGAAAAATAATGATACTTGTAGTCGAGGTATTTCAGGACAAGATCTATCATAGAAAATTTGAGTTTCGGAAAATGTGAACAGCTTTTGGTGGGCCTACCGCAAGCAACACCACAGCGGTTACAATGACGAGTATGACCATCAAGCAGGCAGCCCTTCGACCGGCCTTACGCTGGTATTCTGACGCAGTCCGAAGTTCCTCCGCACCACTGGAGACATCCACTGCCACGGAGGATACATTAGACTCGATGTTGTCTGATCGAGAACAAGGATTGTCTCAGAGATAATAATGAAAGAGAGCTGCAGTACATACCCAACATCCCACCCTGCTGCTGGACCAGCGTGCCGAGGTCGTGGAAGATCTCTGCCAGCTCGTGTATCCCGCTCTCAATTTCTCTAATCTCCTGTTCGCGCTCTTGGATGAGAGACTCTTGATACGCGAGCTCGTGGGGTGATAATTGCTGCTGCAGAATCTGTGCTTGTCGCTGTACAGGCGTGTCTTCGTACTCCTCTTGTTGCCTGCGAGGTGAAGATGAGACAGAAGGGAAACATAGACTTGTAAGTACTTACTCCGGTGTATCGTCAACAGCCATCCGGACACCCTGAACAACGGTGCGCTGTCGCTCAACACTGACCTTCTGGGCGCGCTGGAACTCGACAAGCGACATTTCGAGATCATGGGACGTTTTCTGCAGGGCAGTCTTCTTGTGCGGCTGCGTTCATTCGTCAGGACAGTCCTCCACTGGAGACGCTAAGACCAAGATACCAAGCTTGACTGCAATAAAGACAGCTTCTTCAGATCATCCGAGCCTCGTTTCGCCATCCCACGCGTACTTTCCGTCAAGTCGTGTCTGTGTTGTGTAAGGACCTGCGTGAGGCCACTATAGACGAACGCACAGGCTCTTCCGCAGAGTGGCAGAGTCTTTCACGGTCCCCAGCTGCTCTACAAGTTCCGAATCCCCTGGACATTTGCGTTGATTTTGAAAACTTGTAGGGAAAGCGATGACTGGAGTTCGAGAAAGGACGCATCCTCTCGAGACTGAGGAGACAGTGTAGACTGAGCGAGACCCGCTTCGATATCCTGGAAGCTCATTTCGAGGGATGTCTAGTTGACTGCGGCAAGTTGCAGGTGGCTTTGACGCAAGTGCTTTACGTCATCGCAGGAAGCTCATAAGTGACAATAATAATATATGTCACGGCTTTGTATGCCGGCAAACTGGCTACAGAATGGGGAGCGCACTAATTCGAGTCTTTCATGTGCTATGTCTGGAGCGGCACTTGAAAAACTGGAAAAAAATGCTGTACTGTGGGCGGTTCGAACCAAGGACTTGAACGGAGCTGATGTAAGCCAGCATTTGGTATATGCCACCAGATCCTTTTTGAATCCCCCATCTGATTCATTCCATAACTTACCGCCTATGGTGCTGCGGCTTTCAAAGTTTCATCGTAAAACAAGCGGAACACGCTGCTAGCTATAGCCTGGCGTGTAGCTTTCGTCGTATGCGTAGCGCGCGCGCAAACACGCAGTACTGATAGCCGCACACCACGGAACGCGTGTGCGGCTTTCGTCGCAAGTACGTTCGACTGAGTTCGAGCAACCTCATTGTATTTTTTCCCCCTTATGCAGTTTTCATCGGATTGGCTTCAAGTCACTTGCATAACATCCGTAGTCTTGTTGCTCAACGTATGGCTGGTTACGAGTCTAGTCATGAGCTGTCATGATATTGTATACATTGATTGTTGAAATCCTGCTACTTGTAACTACCGGGCTTCTAACCAGCCGAAGTCGAATTCAGCAAGAGTAGGATACTGAGGAATCTGCCATGTCGCGAAAGAGCGAAGTCAAATTGACATGTAGGTCAAACGCATGGATCTCGCGCCGAGCATGCCATGTATGTTTAAGTTAACCTGTACGCGAGTGCTGTTGAAGCGGGCAAGTAGAGGCAATTTAAGCGTATGTCTGACGGGCCACGGGCACGGTAACGAGGTTCACGAGGGAGCTGCGTGGGCAATGAGCAACAGTATCGAGGAATCAAAGAAAGACGAACCCTCAGTCTCTTTCCATCCACGGTCTTCAGACCGCAATCCTACAATATCGTTGACGAGAAGCACGCACACAATGCACAGAACAGCTTACGGGTTGACAAAGAGCAGAGAGTCGGGCAGGATGTCGAGCATGGACTTGAGGCGTCCTTGATCTCCTGGTCTCCGGGAACACGAGGAGAGTGGATGTCGTAGACACCAGGGCCAATCTGGTTCGAGTAGCCATACTGCTTGAAGGTGTTCAGGAGCTTCATGTCGCTCTTGGACGCCTCGATGGAGATGACATCAGCATCGAGACGCTGGATGGAGGGGAAGATGTCGTCGAAGTCGGAGTAACAGAAGTGA
>JARGXW010001448.1:0-20762 GCA_029204085.1 Mycena sp. CBHHK59/15 | reverse complement strand
GATGTCTCCTGGTTCAAAATCAGAGAAGGTAGAAGGCGGGAACTATCTCGGAAAACTCTGCATTGAAGTAAGTCTTGTAGATGAGCTCCAGGTCATGCTCGTTGTCGGTGGATGCAGCTCGGGGCTCGAGGAAATTTTGCTCGATGGAAAACAACTCTAGAACTATATCAGTGATCGACTCAGGCTCGGAATGTGCAGATAAATGAATGTAAGGGGGAATGTAACTCAGCTCGACAGTCTCTGCAGGCTCGTAGATGGTATTCAAATCTTGCTCGTCGTTGGTAAATGCAGCGCTGGGTTTGGAGGATTCTTGCTCGGTGTAAAACAACTCCAGAAATAAATCAGTCGTGGATTCAAACTCTGAATGCATGGAGGAATGAACAAAACAACTCAGCTCGGGAATATCTGCAGACTCGTAGATGATAACTAGATCCGGCTCGTCGTTGGGAAACGGTGTGCTGAGGTTGTAGGAATTTTTCTCGTTGTAAAACAACTCTAGGAACAAGTCAGTGACAGAATCGGGCTCAGAACACGGATTGAAGCTGGCAATCGGAGGTGGAATACTCAGCCGTGAAGGCTCAACAAATGTGTACAGCTCCAAAATGGCCTCCAGATCGAACTTGGGCGCATCGAGCTGCTGAACGTTGGTGTGCTCAAGTGAAGCTCCATCTGGTTGAAACACAGCGTCAAATCCTCGTATGACATGAATAACTTAGCGTGTGGGGCATGGAGTCGAAAACGGCGATGCTCTGCATGTAATGGGACGACTCAACGAATTCAGGGACTCGAACATCGCTTGGGAACGAAAACTTGCCTATATCAAAAGTGTGGTCAGCATCGTCTGGCTCTGAATATGAACTTAGCGATGAATCGGCTTCGAACTCGGTCGCAGAATCGAAAATACTGCTGCTATCGGTCTCTGTGATATCGCCAGAATAAGAAACTTCAGAAGTATCGGAAAAACCTTAGCTCAATATTGTCGTATTCACCCGTGAGATAGTGCTTGTAGTCGTCGTCAATCTCTGTAGGTGTCGTCCAAGGGTCGGTCGGCTTCAGCGCATCAATATTCATCTCTGAAACACTGCCAGAATCATTGCCATTGAAAAAGCTGTAGGAACTTATCTGTAGCCCAACGTATCCACACGATGCGCTCGTCAAACATTGTTCCAGCTCCGCTCGAATACCTCTTGCAATATCTGCTACAGAAGCTTGGTCGACATCTTGGCGCGCTGATAAATGTTTCAGTTCATCAAGAGCCCAACAGAACCCAGAACACGGTCAGTAATCGAATACTCTTCACAGGAGTATACTGGACTTCCCTTGTATTGGTACTCAACAAAATCAGGTTCGCATTCACCAAGCTCAATGATATCTTCAGGTAGCTCCTCGTCAGAGGGGGATACTTTGGGTTCTTCGTCGGCGGTCGAGTCCTCCTGTAGATCGTCGGCAGTAAAGTCCTAGAGTGGATCATCGCCATTATCAGAATGCAGGCTCAGTTCTTCAGGTTCAGGCAAGCCAGGTAGTTCAAACGCAAGTAGAGAAGACGTAGACGACGCAGGAGATGAATTGGGTGAGGCTTTGATTTGCAGTAGACTAGGAGCGGACACAGCGTCTTCTGGCGGCACGGGGAGTGCAGGACGTGTCGAAAGTTGAATACCAGAGTAGAACGGCGCAGAAGAAACGGGAAGTGAAGGGCACGGGATCATACGATACGTAGTCGGCGGGGCAAGCAGCTCAGCAGGCTCAGAAAAAGCACCAAGTTCGTTCCAAAGGTCGGGAAACAGCGCGTCGGGGTCGAAGTAACCGTACAAGATACCTAAAGTGTCAGCTAACGGAATGGGATTTGAACGCGTACGTTGAGACTCGGGGACACGCACGATGAACCAGTTCTTGATCGCGCTGGGGATGCCGCTCACAAAATAATAATTGTGCTGCGCAATCGTAATGTCTCGCTGCTTCAAAAGCAGCGCTGAAATCAACTGAAAGCTCCGTAAGTACTGTTCAACCTCGAGTTTGCTACGAAACAGGGACTTAGCGGATTGTTCTCGACAGAATTCCATCAGTTCTCGTTCAGACACGCGACGCTCCTCGTCCAAAGACCCGTATAAAAGTAGCATCTGCTCCTGCGCCGCTGTCCAAGTGGGATTCGGCGTATCATCATCGAGCTCGGGGATGTATTGAATGACCTCTCGAACGTGGTCGGATGAATATCGAACTATAAACGAAATGAGATCGTCAGCGTCAGTAATACCAGCGTTTGAACCATGTTGAAGAATTAGAGCGAGAAAATCCCGGACTCCACGCTCATCAAAGTAGGGAGCATTCGGCGTGCGCGGAATGGGCATGGGGACGAGAAGACGAATGACGGCATGAGGGAGGCTCAGCATGCTTGTGGATGGGTAGGGATTAGGTGGATAGCTCAGAGACAGGATGAACGAGCGTGAATCATGGAAGGAGTGGCGGGATGGAAATAAAAGCGAAAATTCAGAAACTGCAGCACTCAGCTAAGAAGCCAGCAACGGAAAACCAACACCCCTCGTGGTGGGCTCCACTGTGGAAGAATAGGTTGGTCCGGAGGTGGACCAAGGTGTGTCGAGGTCGTGCTGGTGGGGTGGCCGAGTCGTACAGTAAATATCCTCGTGGCGCAGATGAAACGAGAGCTCTAGATAAAAGACAGTCAGTAAATCACAATAAATAAATACTCAGCTCGATGTGGGATGAAACTCAGAAGGCTTGCGCAAGGAATCCGAGTAAAAAGGTAGATTGAGGTGGTGGTACGAGGCAAAGGGAGAAGGCGCCGTAACGATGTGGGTCCAGTACAAACAAATAAAATGATGAGTCAAATCCGAGTAGGTAAGAGAGTCCGTGGGGAAGCAGCCGCTGCTAAGAGTCAAACCAACCCCAGCAGTCCGGGAGCTACGCAAAGACAAAATAGGGAGACTCGCTGCCCCGCAACAGCGTTGAGGATGGGTGCCCAATCCACCTCGAGGTCAATCCCCAGCGTAGTCCGAGATGCCCAAAGTGGTTCAACCCGTCGCTTTGGCAGTATGTAGTGAGGAGAAAATCAATATCTGTGTGAGGTATGATATGAATGAGTGTAAGGATATTGAGCAAGTAGAAGAATGAAGCAAGAAATAGATATAATGCATGGAAATATTTAGTTGGAAGGTCTAACTTGGCTCGGGACTCGAAGGCGACGTGCGAGGCAGGTCACGCGTCCACACCGTGGCCTCAATGAGGAGACCGATCGTCGTTCCCTCAAGCAAAAGTCCAGGAAGGACGACCGCGACATTGCGTTCTTGGCAGGAGATTGTGGGAAAGGCAGCCGTAAGGGGGGTTCTAAGAATTCCAGCAACGTCGAGTGCTATAACTGTCACAAGAAGGGACACGTTAAAGCTGATTGCTGGGCGAAAGGTGGAGGAAAGGAGGGGCAAGGACCGAAAGGCAAAGGGAGATGGAAGGGGAAGGCCCAAGAGGATGCAAATGCCGCCGCCGAGAAGAACGACGACGGCGTATGGATGGCACAGGTCGAAGCGAACCTACAGCTATTCAAGGACGAGCTAGAGACGCCCGGAACTGGCAACACAGCGCAAACTGGCGCTGGTTATTGGCTATCAGACTATGACGATGAAGACTTCTTCGCGGACGAAGAAGATGGCACCGTCAGCAATGCGGCTTCGATCCCCGAGTTGGAGGAGGTACCAGATGCCGCGTACGAACCTGTGTACACGGATAGCGACTGCGAAACCATGCCAGACCTAAAAACAATATCAGATGCGACAGGATTATCTGGGTCCCCGGAATTGTCTGATCTCACCTCCAAATGGGACTCAGATGATGAGCATGATGACTACGTCGGTCAGAGCACTGCCCCGGATGGACCCGATCACCCATCACAATCGCACATGGAGGAAGTTACCGATTGGATCAAAATTTCGGTGAATGAATGGATTAGCAACCAGGAGGGCAATACAGAGGAGAGACTTACCTCGTCCTTTGATATGGTGATGCTAGCCAACGAAACGGGGACTCCTGGAGTCGAGACGGGGCTCTACGACTCGGGTGCATCGCGGCACATGTCCCCGTACCGGCACAAATTCATCAACAATACCTCTATTCCCCCGAAATCCATCACCGCAGCTGACAATGGCACCTTTCAAGCTATCGGACAAGGACATATTCACATCAGCATTCTGAATGGAAATAGCACGGCCAGCATACTCCTAAAGGGAGTGCTTTACGCGCCGAAACTTGGACTTACCCTTGTGTCCATCAGCAAAATCACTGATGCAGGGTTCGCGACACTATTCCGCGATGATTTCTGCAGGATCTTCGACAAGAAAAAGAAGATATTGGGTGTTATCAATAAGCAGAACGGGACTTACCGAGTCCAGCATAATTTGAGTGCGGAAATCGGGGTTACGGCTGCAAGCGCCGTGGAAACCATCTCACTTGATGAGCTCCATCGCCGGATGGGTCATATAGCACCCGAGGCTGCCAAACGTCTTTCAAAGATGGCCTAGTGACCGGCATCAAGCTCGACGGATCTACAGAGATTAAATCCTGTGATTCGTGTGAGTACGCGAAATCAAGTCGAAAACCTATTGCAAAAATTCAGAAGGAAAAGCGCGCAGAGAATATGGGTGATCTCATCCACTCGGACGTCTGGGGACCCGCATCGACGCGCACGATCAATCATCGCGAGTACTACACGAGTTTCACAGACGATCACACGCGCTGGTCCCGCTTGTACATTCAGCGCATGAAGGATGAGACCTTTGACTCGTATCGGGCGTACGAAGCGTGGCTCTTGACCCAATTTAAGGTCAAGATCAAGAAACTCCACTCTGACCGTGGAGGCGAATATTGGAGCAATGAATTTGATGTGCACCTTGCCAAAAATGGAACTGAGGGTAGTTTCACCGTTCACGACACGCTGGAGCACAACGGGATTGCAGAACACCTGAATTGCACGGCCCTGGAACACGTTCGGGCCATGCTACACGCCAGCGGTCTCCCGAAATTTTTGTGGGGAGAGGCTGTCAATCACGCAATGTACCTGAAAAATCGGACATCAACGCGGGCACTAGACAACAAAACACCTTACGAAATGGTTTACAAGACGAAACCTGACCTGTCACGGCTACCGGAGTTCGGTGCGAAGGTCTGGGTCCACGATCCGGATGGGAGCAAGCTAGACAGCTGCGCAGAGATTGGCCGATGGGTTGGATTTGATGAAGTCAGCAGCGGGCATCGGATGGAGCGTTAAATTGGACAAAGACGACGTACTGGTACTGATTCCAGACGATTTGCTGCTTGAGGGGGAGCAGGACGATAACAATCAGCAATCATCTGCCCAATTAAACCCCCACATAACGCCAACTTACCAAAATCCCATTGCACCCGCACCAACCACAGCTCTGACACCTCCCATTTCCACCCCTGATGCGTCAGCCAGCACACCACCATCATCGATCGAAGACTCGACACGACAATTGGCACGGACGGACCCGCTTGGACCAGACTTTGAGCAGCCAGCTGAAGTTCCCGAGGGCCACGCAAAGCGCATTAGGAAGCCGTCAGCTTACGTCAAAGCCCTCCAGAGTGGCGCAGGACACACCAGTAATCGCCCGTCTGATCCAGGAGTTCCGAGAGGCTTGAGAGCACCAGAAGTACCCAAAACAGTTGAAGAAGAGCCAGCAGAAGCCGAAGATCTAGGCGCTGTGAGGCTGCACTATGTTTGCCCACCGTTGCAGTGTAGTCCGACCACCTAGTTTGCATCGTCCGCCGGCCCCAGAGTCCGACTGCGACCGTGTCCGATGAGCAATTACACCGTCCGCTGGCTCCAGGATCATTCCGCCACACTCTGCGATCGTCTACAGCCTAGTTTGCAACGTCCGCCGGCCCCAGAGTCTGACTACGACCGTGTCCGATGCTCCAGGATCATTCCGCCACACTCTGCGATCGTCTACAACCTAGTTTGCAACGTCTGCCGGCTCCAGAGTCTGACTACGACCGTGTCCGATGAGCAATTACACCGTCCACTGGCTCCAGGATCATTCCGCCACACTCTGCGATCATCTACAACCTAGTTTGCAACGTCCGCCGGCCCCAGAGTCTGACTACGACCGTGTCCGATGCTCCAGGATCATTCCGCCACACTCTGCGATCGTCTACAACCTAGTTTGCAACGTCCGCCGGCCCCAGAGTCTGACTACGACCGTGTCCAATGAGCAATTACACCGTCCACTGGCTCCAGGATCATTCCGCCACACTCTGTGATCGTCTACAACCTAGTTTGCAACGTCTGCCGGCCCCAGAGTCTGACTACGACCGTGTCCGATGCTCCAGGATCATTCCGCCACACTCTGCGATCATCTACAACCTAGTTTGCAACGTCCGCCGGCCCCAGAGTCTGACTACAACCGTGTCCAATGAGCAATTACACCGTCCACTGGCTCCAGGATCATTCCGCCACACTCTGCGATCGTCTACAACCTAGTTTGCAACGTCTGCCGGCCCCAGAGTCTGACTACGACCGTGTCCGATGAGCAATTACACCGTCCGCCGGCGTCAGGATCATTCCGCCACACTCTGCGATCGCTTTCGACCCAGTTCGCATCGTCCGCCGACTCCAGAATCACTCCACCTACAAGAAACACACCACGAAACATTTCCGACATCTGGGAGGGAGAGCGAGAAGAGGGGGGCCTGTTCCCGATCGTCAGAAAGAATGAATGGAGTCATCAGAATAAGGGAAAATCACATGGACTTTAGAAACAGTATAAATACCACTCACTGTATCTGGAGAAATCATCTCCGAACTCCCCTGCTCTCTGCTACGGTCCTAGACTAGAGCGGAAAAGTAGGATACCTGCCAATCTAAAGAGTTCACTGGTCACCAGGGGCTCTCTTCTTTACTCATCCTCCATTTTGAACAAGAATAAATCCCCGGAAGCGTCGTCCTTTAGGCCCTTCACAAAAACTCACCAGTCCTCTCCAGGTCCTGAGAGGCACTGTCCACTAAACAGATTTATACCGTGAAGCTCCAAAAAGAGCCCCGGTATGGCGCCAGTTCTTGGTACAGATCCGATCTAAACCCGAACGACTACACGAAAAACAAATCAATTACCCCGATCCATTCTCCGCTTCGAGCCCTGCCGACAATACAGCATTTCGGAGTGTGCGGATTCTCCGAGAAGCCATCCACATCCTTCACATAGTCTGTTGAAGCATCCGCCTTCTACGTTTAAATCATTCGCGGTACCGTGGAGCGCGATCAGAGACCTGCGGACATCATTTTTCCGTTTGCTTTCAAAAGCGGACAGTGTCCATTCAATATAAAGAAACCCTTAGAAACTACATATCCTTGGAGCCTTACGAAGCGAACCCGCATCGCGACGGAAGCTTTTTAACAGCTCTGCCTGTAGAACAGAATTCGCCGTCTATCCCCCAAGAAGGCCCCAGATTCGTATCAACATATCCGGTGAAGGATACAGGTCTAGAAAAAGGGCGACCTAGTGCTTCCTACGCGAGTGGAGACGATTCCGCCGTGTACCAGTAGTGCGAAACAAATATTATTGGAGAATCCGGATCTTCATCAGACAGATCATAACTATTACACTAACCAACTAAACTTTAAACCACACAGGGAATTTTATCAAACACAAAAACCGAAGACTTCCATCCCAACTGAAAGCTGTAAACTTTATTCCCTCTAGAGGACGAACACTACTCTACTTGCAAATATTACCCTGCATCTAGTAGAACCGCTGTCCATATCACAGCGCGAGAGCTGAGCTATCAGAGGACTGGGAGATGAGTGACATCCTGGAGCACAGCATGGCCGCTGCAACGGCCGACTCAGAGGCGCTCGAACCGATGTTCGAGGAGGCAAAGAAGAGACCCGATTGGGCGCACTGGAAAGTGGCGATCGATGCGGAGATTTCGGCCCTCAAAGCCGCCGGCATGTGGCAACTTGTTGAAAGGCCGGCCAACTGCA
Source organism: Mycena sp. CBHHK59/15 (assembly GCA_029204085.1). Lineage (NCBI taxonomy): Eukaryota > Fungi > Basidiomycota > Agaricomycetes > Agaricales > Mycenaceae > Mycena > Mycena sp. CBHHK59/15. The sequence goes on along the minus strand of JARGXW010001448.1, from coordinate 12,760 downwards.
ATGTCGTCGACTCAAAATGGGTCTTGCACATCAAGAAGAACACTGCTGGGGAAATCGACAAGTACAAGGCCCGCCTCGTCGCTCGAGGATTCACCCAAGTCCACGGCGTGGACTATTACAAGACCTTTGCTCCCACGGCCAAGATTGCATCAATCCGACTTATTCTTGCTATCGCCGCTCGCAATAATGGGAACATCGACATGTTCGACTTCCACAGCGCATTTCTCAACGGAGAACTCGACCCCGATGAACTCATCTACATGGAGCAACCCCCGGATCACAAATTTGCGGACCGCAACAAATATGTCTTGAAACTCAACAAAGCCTTGTACGGCTTGAAGCAAGGCAGCCGAAAATGGTATGAGACTCTCAGCCACTCGCTCGCTGAGATTGACTTTGCGCAGTGTGAGTCTGACCACGCGGTATTTTACGCACGCATCGGCGGCCATATTATTATTATGGCAATTCACGTTGATGACTGCACCATCACTGGCAGTTCCGTGAAATTACTTGAGGATTACAAGAAGCGCATCGGATCACTATTCAAGATGACCGATCTTGGGCCTGTCAGCTGGCTCCTTGGCATCGAGATCAAATGTAATCGCGAGGACCGCACCATCTCATTATCGCAACAATCTTACATCACGTTGATTCTTCAACGCTTCAATTTCACGGACACCAAGCCGCTCACATTGCCCATGGACCCAAATGTCCAATTGTCCACAGACCAGTGCCCTGTTAGCGTCAAAGAAATCGACGGCCGTCTTGATGAGCTGGATGGAGGTGAGTTTGCGGTCGAACTCGCGATTCCATTCGCGGCCTGACTGCTTCAATCCATAGATCGTCTTCAGGAGCCTCCAAACTCGTCCTGTTCCATCATCAAAACCCGGTGGTTGCCGCATATAGATTTCCTCTTTGAGCTCGCCGTTAAGGTAGGCACCGCGAATATCCATCTGGATTATTTCGAGGTCTTCGACGGCTGCAATTGCGAGTGTGGCACGAACCGATTCGAGACGGACCACCTGGGCGAATGTCTCTGTGAAATCCACTCCAGGAATCTGCGAGCACACGAGAGCAACAAGTCTGGCCTTATATCTTGATACTCGGCCCTGCTCGTCAACCTTCTTCACATAGGTCCATTTACTCCCGATAGCTTCGCGATTTTTGGGTAGTTCCACAAGCTCGTATGTTCCCTTCTCTTTCATCATCTCTATTTCCTCTCTCATAGCTTCTTTCCATTCCAGCTGCTCGCTGGACTTCATTGCTTCACTGTAAGTGCGCGGTGCGCTGGCGGCCTCAAGCGCGGATTCTCCTAAGAACGCGAACTCCGCCCTTTCCCTCGTCTCGTGTTCCGAGATTTCCTCGGCGGTTGGGCAGGGTGTCCGGGGAGCACTCGGCAATCGCACAGCTGGGTTGTTTAGCTTGCGGTAGTCGGTGTCCCTGACCAGGCGTGATGAACGCCTTGGATGATCCGGTTGCGCTGGTGGATTTTGCGATGGTGAGGATGCCGACAGAGGTGTGCTTGTTGACTGCGGCTGTGTCTGCATCTGCTGCTGCGACTGTGTCTGCGCCTGCGGATGCGACTCTTCCTGCGCCGGTGGCTCCCCCTCGTTCGGCGCTGTCTTCTGGCTCTCCACGGAAGCGGGTTTTGCAGGGTCTTCTGCAGGAGATTTCTGGCTCGGCTTTCCCAACTCCCCCTCGAGCTGCAAATCGACAAGGGGTCGGGCGCTTGGCTCTGCCCATACGACATTTCTTGACTTGCGGATGCTGCGGTTCTTGCCATCATAGAACTTGACGATGTCTGTATGGTCTCCGAATCCCATGAAGATAAATTTCTCCGCCTTCTCGTGGTCTCCACCTAGCTTAGACAGCTTTTTAACAGGCTCACGTTTGACCCATACCTCGCACCCGAACTCCCGAAGGTGCGATACACTGGGCTTTTTTCGTGTCCATGCTTCTAACGGTGTTTTCCCTTGTAGCGCGCATGTCGGTGAGCGATTTCGGATGTACACCGCATACTCGACTGCTAACTCCCAAAGGAATACCGGCAAATTTTGCGCTATCATCATCGCGCGGGCAAGCTCAACGATTGTTCTATTGAATCACTCGGCCACTCCGTTTGATGCGTGCGCGTATGGTGCGGGGTTCTGGAGTGTGATCCCACGGTTCTTCAACCAAGCCTTCACAGCTCCACTGGTGAGTTCCTTGGTGTTGTCCACTCGGATGATTTTTGGCATGTATCCAAACTGACGCTCTACCCATAGGATGTATTCCTTGATCTTCCCGAAGGCTTCATCGCGGCTCTTCAAGAAGTCGGGGTAACAGTGCTGGGTCACGTCGTCTGTAAACAGGATGGTGTATTTTGACTTGTTCAACGATTGAACTCGGGTGGGACCCCAGATGTCACTGTGCGTTAACTCCCCCAGATCCTCGCGTCGATCTTTTGCCTCCTGCGGATACGGCTTTGTCGTCATTTTTGCCTTGACGCAAGCCTCGCACTGGCTGAGTGGTGGCGAATCCTCGTCCACGGTGAGTCCCTCGACAAGGTCCTCCCTCACGAGTCTCTCTAATCCACCCTTGGCCAGATGGCCCATCCGGCGGTGCCAGGCATCCCACGTCTCCTTGCTCGCCTCTGCGGCGGCGTGCGCGCCCTCGCGCGCCTCCTTTTGCACTTGCTTCTGGGCTCGCGCTGCTAGCGGATAAAGACGTCCTGTCTTTCTCCCTGTAGCCATTACTCGGCCATCAGTGCGTCGCACGAATTCCACCTTGCCATGACTGAATTTGGCTTCCAAACCAGCATCGTCGAGTCGGCTAATTGACAGCAAATTGTGCGCGCAAGTTGGCGCAAATAGAACGTCGAGTAATCTGTGCGTAATAACCTTCCCATCGACATCACAGTCTAACAGGATGGTTCCGCGTCCCAGAGCTTGCAGTGGTGCGTCTCCAACGCCCTCAACGGGTACATCTGCCGTCCGCAGCTCAATGAACACGCTGCGGTCGTTGCAAATGTGGGAAGTGGCTCCGGAATCGGCGAGCCAAGAGTAAAGGGAAGATGAATTGATTTTGGCAGCGTACGCGGTTTCGACAAAAGTGTTTCCTACGTCCTCTGCCTTATTTGCCCTCTCCTTTCTCTTTGCATGCTTGGGGCCTTTCCCTTCCTTCCCACCACCTTTTGACCAGCAATCGGCGGCGAAGTGCCCTTTCTTGTGGCAATTGTAACATTCCACTCCATCTTTTCTTCCTCCTCCTTCGCCTCCCTTCACTCGTCCGTACATGGCTGCGTTTCCATCCCCGGTCTTCTCAAGTCTACGCCAGTTCTCTTCCAGAACCAAGGAAATGAACTCGTGCGAAGAAATGGTCGGGGTGTTGCTCGATGCACCCAGGTACGCAGATGTGAAATTGTCCCAAGCTTCTGGCAGCAAGCTGATAATCAGGAGTAAGAATCCTGATTGGAAATCAAATTCCCGAGAATCGCAAGCTCCTCTTGAATTTTGCGCAATTCCGTGACATGTTCTGCGATATCCGTCGTGTCATCGGCAACCGTGCGGTACAAACGGCAATTTCCCTCCCCTCTCTTTGACCTGCTTAAGCTGAGACCACATCTCGGCTGCTGACTTGGCGCCCGTGATGTGTACCATCTGCGAGTCGCTCAAGGTGAGCTCAATCTGTGTCTGCGCTTTCCCATCTAATTCCTCCCAGCGCTCCATCTGCTTCTTCTCATCTGCCGTTGGTTTAATCGGGTCGGCGGCCACAGGTTTCTGTGCAGTGCCCTCGACAATCTTCAAGAGCGCACGCTCGTGGAATATGGCGGTCACGCGGCGCTTCCACGGAACCCAGTTCGTCTCGTTGAGCTGTTCGATCCGGAACAACGACGATGGAGTAGTGTCAGCAGTGTTGGTGGTGGACATAGTGGTTGTGGTTCAAGTTGTAGTTGTGTAAGAGTTGAAGTGGTATTTGGGGTAGATTAGTTAAAGGCGGGGCCCATAACCTGTAGTGAAATAGCGGGGGAAAAGATGTCCATTAACTGCAGTACAACCCAGTATTTATACTGCCCACGAACAATGTGTAACTAAGAGATACGGAGTTGAAACTCCGACTCATTGAACAATGAGTGGCGCGTCTGCGACGCGTCTCGACGTGTTGCAACGCGTCTACGTGTTTCACGGAGTCCAGCTCCATGACAACGTGACTCGGCGTGTCTGCGCCACGTTCCCTCCCCGTACACTCCTACGTGGCCTTGACGGGCTGACACGTTCCGGTCCCATTCTCAACACTATGCATTCCTTTTGTATTTAAACAGTAGTACTTCACTGAATTTACTTAGTTCTTTCTGCTACGAAATCCCCTCCGAAGTCTCTCATTCAATACGAAACCCACTCAATTTTGTCTTGAAAGATTTCTTTCACCATCAAGCTCAAGGCCCATCTGCAAATGTGTTTCTGACTGATAGAGGGTGCGTCATTCGGTAGAGCACCTGGCATCTCGATGGTTCCGGATAGATCCGGACTAGGGGCAGTCAGAGTAGCGGTTCTGAGGCGGTTCTGGGGTTGGTTCTGAGGACGGTTCTGAAGACGGTTCTGAATTGTTTAAACGTGAGAAAACCGGAATTGCCTTCAAATGTAAAACCGCCTCTGGAGTAGCAGTTCTGGGGTCAGTTCTGAAGCCGGTTTTGGAATCAATTAAACATGTTAAAAAGGTAAGCAAAAGGTAACGAAAACCGAGAACCGGAACCGCCTCAAGTTGTAAAACCTCCTCCAGAGGAGGTTTTACATGGCGGTTCTGAGGCGGTTACAGTTTTGATGCGGTTCTTGGTCCCCAGAACCGTCCAGAACCACTTGTCAAAAGTGGGTCGGTCAAACCTGAACCCGGTTCTCGCACGGTTATGATGAAAATCATTTCCCAGAACCGTCTGCAGAACGGCCCCCCAGAACCGCCCAAAAACCTCTACTCTGATTGCCCCCACTGTCTCTGTAGAGGCTCCACACCTCTACTCAGAACAGACCCCTCTTTGGACGACTATATGGCATGCTACTGCGCAATGCGCGCTGCAGGTTCCGCGTCCACATGGTTCTTTGTGTGGCTGACACATCTCGATAAAAGGTCAGCCCGTCCATCGAGATGGGTAAGATCTCTTTCCCTCCTACTCCCAACGTTGACGTGTCTCTCCTAGGCCTTGCTCATGGCTTTGACAATAGTGGAACCCCACCTCTCAAACACTCTGGATTGACCCACAACTTATCTTCCTTCCATTCACACACCTAAAAAAGCAATCTTCCCACCTTGTTAAGTGTGGGGTTTAATGTTGAGTATTCAACTCACTTTCAGATCATCAGAAGGTCCCTCTTTCAGTTTGGCAATTAGTGTGGCAGAATGTGGTAATTTAATCAAACTTTTCCACTAAACCAGAAAGAAAGACATTCAGCTGAAAAGGAAAGGTTGGAGGAAAGTAATACTTTCTATCAAGATGAATGTGAAGATGAAAGAAGTATTTTTAGCACTCCTTTCAGTGTCGCTGGAATCAAAAACTTAAATCCTTTGTGGAATGTGTGACCATTGTCTTTTGGTGTGTGACCTTTGTCTTTTGGTGTGTCACACATTCTGCAAAGGATTAGTCTTTGATAGCGGCAAAACTGAAAGGAGTGCTAAAAATAGTCCTTTCATCGTCGCATTCATCTCAGTTGGAAGGCTAACATTCCTCCAGCTTTTCTCTTTTGACGGAATTTCTTTGTTTCCAGTTGATTGGAAAGGTGTGATTAAATTACCACATTCTGCCACACTGATTGTCAAACTGAAAGAGGGACTTGCCGACGATCTGAAAGTGAGTTGAATAGTCAACATTAAACCCCACACTTAACAAGGCGGGAAGATTGCTGTTTTAGGTGTGTCATGCGCTGCGTCACATTTTTGCCGCTTGTGGCCTCCACACCCAAAAAGGCAATCTTCCAGCCTTGTTAAATGGGAGATATAAAAGTGAACTGCCCGCCGCACTTTCAGATTCTTGGAAAGTTCCTCTTCTAGTTTGACAGACAGTGTAGTAGAATGAAGTCAATTAATCAGACATTTCCGATCAACTGGAAACAAAGACATTCTGCAGAAAGAGAAAAGCTGTCACGATTAGATAAGATCTATCGTTCCAACGCCTATCTAAGCGCCCGAGATCTAAGCGCTGGATGACAAAGAGGCTATGACTAAGACCAGCCCGACCGAAGGGATGACGATGGGATGACGTCATGATGATGTCAGAGATGACGACAGAACATGAGGACACAGCAAGGACCTTAAGAACATGCGGTTAAGGGTAGTAGTAGTATATATAGATTAGTTCACACGGTTCCCTAGACAGTATAAGTAGAGTAGCTTTTGCGCTGTCGTAGTTAACCTTTTATTCCATCATCTTTTGAGATCCACCACGAGCACTACCCAATCCCTCTCTTCATACCGAGAGTGGACGCTCAGGACTTAACTGTGACATAATAAAAGGTTACCCCTCATACCCTCGTACCGCCACTTCCGACCTCCTTTCCCTTTCTCCCCACCTACCCACTCTACCTCTTACCCTTTCTGCTGTTGCGGCAGCCTCTTACCCGAAGACCCATTTCCCCTACACCATTCACGTCGTCCACACCGACGTTAAACAATTGCAGCGCCCATCGTGCGCGGTTCACTTGAACAGACGTCGCTACACGCTACGGGAAACGTTGAGACCGTCCCCGCGTAAAGCAGACAAAGGAGCACTAGCCTAATCCTCGGAGAGGGCTATCTCGCAGCCGCGGGGGGAGTCGTAGAAGACCCCGGACTGTTCTGTCAGCAAAAGACCGCCTCGACCTCACCACCTGCCCTAGTGGCATACCGAACCCCTGCCCGGCTTTAACGCCGCGATTCCTACCAGGACGTCTTACCGCGTTCCCCCATCCGATTCAGAAGACGAGTCCGAGCTATTCCACTCGGCCGCTTCCCTTCCACCCCCGATCAGACCACTCCCACCCAGACTCCCTCCATCGGCATTCCAGTCGATAACTCAAATTCACCACTCCGCAAGACCACCTCCTCCTCACCGCGCAGTATTAGCGCCCCGACCAACACAGCTAATTGCAGCCGTGTCACCACTTTCACCCCCGAAACCCCTTTCACCAGCGCCGATTGAGATGTCGCGCCCCCAGACCCCCGTTCACCCAATGGAGGAGGAAGCCCCTCCCCGAGTCAGAGAAGATCAACCCCCGCGTTCGGGATACTCACGGATCTCTTACGCAAAGACACCGCCGATGTTCGACGGGAACGAAAATCCAAGTTTGAAACTTGGTGCGACGCCCTAGACAACTATGTCTGGGCCTACGTCTCGGAGTTCAATACCGAGAAGAAGAAGATTGCCTTCACGGTGTCCTTATTGGGCCGAGAAGATGGAGCCAGGTGTCCGGCGTCCAACTGGGCGCGGAACTGGAAGAAGAAGGCTCGAAGGCAGAATGCCTTCGAGGAGAACTGTAACTTCCTAGATTTCCTGGAAGATTTAGCAGAGACGTTTGCCGACGGAAACGGCACTCAGACGGCGCACATGCGCCTTACCACCACCCGCCAGGGCAAGACCGCCCTGGTGGACTTCATTCAAGCTTTCGAGTTGAATGCGGAGGAGGCAGGCTATGACCTGTCGGACAGAACAGGGGCTCATGACACCTTCATGGTGGAGACCCTGGAGAACCTCGTCTCGGACGAGGTGAGGAGTCAGCTCAACGTCGGGTTGATGGAAGCCCCCACGACCTACCGGGAGCTGAGGAGAAGGCTGATGATAGTCAGCCGGAACATGGAGCGGCAGACGCTCCGGAAGGCCCAACAGGCCAAGATGTTCTGGGTACCAGCCCAGAGGAATACTGCTGCACCAGCAGCACAGACGACCCTACCCCGGGGATATCAGGGGACAGCGCCAAATCTGGCAAAGAAGATTGGGGCCGGCGAGACCGCCCCCATGGACGTAGACAGGAACAAGGCGAAAGGCACGCCCTTCCTGTGCTACAACTGTGGCAAGGATGGCCACATGAAGCGGGACTGCCCTGAGCCCCACAAGACGAAATTCAACATCAGGGCCCTCAAGCCCGATGACTACTCCCAGGAGGAGTTAGCGGCTTTGGCCGCGATGTTGAGAGAGAAGGGTTTTTAAAGGGGCCCCCGCTTGCGGCCAAAGCGGCGCCCCCTCCGATTACGAAATGCTCCCTAGTTCCAGTAAACACTATTAGATACGAGGACTTAGTTACGGTTACGGATGTGAATGGACCTACTCCAGCAGTAGAAGGACTGGACTCGGCAGGAGCCGAGGAGAAAATAGCTAGTGTAGAAAAACAAAAAATACGCATCTTGGAGAATCGAAATCGGTTACGAAATCTAAAGAACAAGAAAATGGACATAGAGAATAAACGTTGGAGCGCGTTTAAGACTCAACTCAAAAAGGCCCCTGGAACCCAACCCAGCGAGAAAAATAGTGCGACGAAAAAGGGTGACGATGTCACGGAGGCTCAATCCTCGAAAGAGGAGGAAGCGCCTAAGGAGAAGATGGGGAAGCCGATTGATGTACCGGCTGGCCTGACAGGGTTGAAAGCGGCCAAGTGGTTATCCCACAGGGCAATCAAGAAGCAGAAGGGAGACAAGCTCGCGGAGGAGATGAAGGAAGTCCAGAGGCAGCGGAAGCATCATGAGATGCTGGTTCCAGTCACGTTGACAACGTTGGACACAGGGAAGACGCGCGCAGTTAAGGCTCTTCTTGATAATGGATGCACAACCTCGTGCATCGATCGAGACTATGCCAAGGCTGAAGACTTCAAGCTACACGAGCTTGAAGCGCACATTGTCGCCCGAAATGCCGACGGAACCGAGAACGCACGGGGAAAGATCACTCATTACGTAGAGCTGATCATGTCCGTCGGACCCCATTCGGAGAAGCAGAGATTCCTCGTCACAGGACTCGGCAAAGCCCGGATATTCATGGGTACGACTGGTTGTTCAAGCACAACCCCGTGATAGACTGGAGAGCACAGACTTTGCTCTTTAGTCGGTGCCCGCCGGAGTGCAACATGACCGGGACGGAATTCGGAAGAGGAGACCGGTGGAAGAACGAGTTGGAAGAAGGAGAATCCCTTCTACTCGTGGACTTCGGAGAAGCGATCGACTTGAGGTTGAAAGAGACCCAGTCACAGAAATTGGCAGAAGAAGCCAATCGAGGAAAAGAGCGAATGACAGAGGAGAAGATTCCCGAGGAGTATCGGGAGTATGTGAAGGTCTTCGCAAAGGAGTCGTTCGACTCATTACCCGAGAAGAGACAATGGGATCACGCGATCGAGCTTAAGCCAAACTCGAAGGCTGTAGATTGCAAGATTTACCCACTCTCGGTAACGGAGCAAGAAAAGCTGAACGATTCTTAGAGAGAACTTGAAGAGCGGAAGGATCCGCCCCAGCAAATCGCCGATGGCTTCGGCGTTCTTTTTCATAAAGAAGAAAGACGGCACCTTGCGGCCTGTGCAAGATTACCGGAAGCTCAATGAGATGACGATTAAAAACCGCTATCCGCTTCCGCTAATTTCGGAGTTAGTCAATAAGCTCCGAGGTGCCCGGTACTTTACGAAGCTAGACGTGCGATGGGGGTACAATAATGTACGGATCAAGGAGGGAGACGAGTGGAAGGCGGCATTCCGCACAAATCGAGGGCTGTTCGAGCCGCTCGTGATGTTCTTCGGGCTTACCAATTCGCCCGCGACATTCCAGACCATGATGAACGATCTGCTCAGAGATCTTATCAACGAAGGAAAGGTCGTCGTCTATCTGGACGATATCCTAATCTTCTCGGACAATCTGGAAGAACATCGTGCGTTGACGAAGCGAGTCCTGAAAGTACTACAGGACAACAAGCTGTTCCTCAAACCGGAGAAGTGCGAGTTCGAACGCACGGAGATCGAATTCCTAGGAGTCATTATCTCCTACAACTCGATGAGGATGGACCCCGCCAAGATAAGGGCGTGATGGAGTGGCCTGAACCAAAGAACCTGAAGCAAACACAGGCGTTCTTAGGGTTCACCAACTTCTATCGCCGCTTCGTCCGGGGATACAGCGAGGTCGCCAAGCCGCTCACACGGTTGACGGGGAAGGAAGGGTTCCGATGGGAACAAGAGCAGAAGGACGCGTTCCAGAAGCTGAAGGACCGCATTGCCGAGGACGTGGTATTAGCATTACCCACGGACAATGGCAAGTTCCGGTTAGAGGCAGACGCGTCGGACGGAGCGACGGGAGCAATCCTGTCACAGGAGCAGGAGGGCGAATGGCGCCCTGTAGCGTTCATGTCACATGGACTGAACGAGACCGAGAGGAATTACGAGATCTATGACAAAGAGATGCTCGCGATAATGCTCGCTTGGAGGAGTACAGCAGATGCTGATGGGAGCGCGAGAGACGTTCGAGATTCTGACGGACCACCAGAATCTAGAATATTTCAAGAAGCCTCAGAAGCTGAACAGGAGACAGGCCCGATGGATACTGGAGTTAGCAGAATACGACTTCACCCTTCACCATCGGCCCGGAGCGTTGAACAAGAAGGCAGATCTCTTATCTCGGAGATCGGATCATGACCAAGGAAAAAACGACAATGATGACGTCGTTCTTTTGAAACCGGAGCACTTTCGTGCGCAAGAAATTGTGCTCGAGGACCGGAGACGAGATCCTGGAAGCGATCAAGAAGGAGAAAAGAATAGATCAGAGGTCAAGCAGGCCTCTCGAAGAAGCTCCCCGGGTGGGAAAAGAAGGACGATGTCATTTACTACAATGACTTAATCTATGTCCAAGAGACGAAGAGTTACGAGACAGAATCATTGGGCTACACCACGATAACCCCTTGCTCGGCCATCCAGGAGAGAACCGAACGCAGGAAATGGTAGAACGTAATTATTGGTGGCCGCGACTAGGGAATCAGGTTGGGAAATACCTGAAGGCCTGCGAGGCATGCCAGAGAACCAGGGTTCACCGCTATCAACAAGGAAAGCTGAACCCGCACCAGATTGCCGAGGGACCTTGGCAGATCATTTCCATGGACCTTATCGGTCCGCTGCCAGTCAGCAATGGGTTCGACGCCATACAGGTATGGGTCGACACCTTTTCGAAGATGATCCACTGCGAGCCCACAAGCATGGAGCAAACCAGTGAGGGAACGGCTCGGTTGACCCGAGACAGGGTGATTAGATATCACGGAGTGCCGCGGAAGATTATTTCGGATCGGGATCCGAGATACGTGTCGGGATTCATGAAGGAACTGAACCGGCTTATGGGTGTCGAAATGAACCCGAGCACGGCTTCCACCCGATCACGGATGGGCAGACGGAGAGGATGAACCAGGAGATTGAAAAATATCTACGGGTTTCATTAACTATCGACAATCGGACTGGTCCGACTGGCTGTCGCTGGCAGAATTCACACACAATGACAAGACGAGCTCGTCGACGAGCATGTCGCCGTTTTTCATAAACACGGGAATGCACCCCTGGAAGGGATAGAAAAGCAGTCGAGTCGCGCAATGAAGCCGCGAACGACTTAGCAGAGAAAATGAAGAAGATTCGAGAGAAGCAGCAGCAGCGCTGGAGAAAACCAGAAACCATGAAAAAATATTACGACGCTAAGCGTCGGGATGCGCCGGAGTTCAAGGTCGGCGATCGGGTTTGGCTAGAGGGAAAGAACATAGCCACAGATCGGCCGACAGAGAAGCTGGAGGATAGAAGGCTGGGGCCTTATGAGATCCTGGAGAAGGTTGGCGCATCGGCATACAAGCTCAAGTTGCCGGAGACGGACAAGTCACATCCGGTCTTCAACGAGGCACTGCTTACGCCATACGTGGAACCCCCCGTGGGAAGGAGAGAAGAACGACCTCCGCCGAACATCGTCGGTGGAGAAGAGGAGTACGAAGTGGAGGAAGTTCTCAACCACAGAAAACGTGGACGAGGATACCAGTACCTCATAAAGTGGAAGAATTTCCCACTTTCAGAACGGACCTGGGAACCGACGAGACACTTGTCGAACGCGAAGAAGCTCTTGAACAGATATAATGTCGAGCACGGGATCGCAGTTCGAGAGTTGTCGGTAGAGTCCAAACTGGAAGGGATGACCACGGAGGAAAAGACAGCGCTGGCCCGCAGAATTACGGAAAAGAGGCTTGATGCCACCAAAAACGGAGGAGTCCGCAAACTCGACGACGAAGCAGACGGTCCCTATCTTCAAACAGGGACACTGGGACTATCTCATCCATCGCTTCAAACCGAAGCAAGAGACGTTACCATACCCGGAAAGAAGACTGTACGACCCAGAAACGGGCAGATTCGATGAAGCAGCCAAGTTTATCCCGTTACCAGGAATCGAAGCCTACGAACGTTAAATCGTCGGGACGACGATCCTAGGGGGGGGTAATGTCACGATTAGATAAGATCTATCGTTCCAACGCCTATCTAAGCGCCCGAGATCTAAGCGCTGGATGACAAAGAGGCTATGACTAAGACCGGCCCGACCGAAGGGATGACGATGATGACGTCATGATGATGTCAGAGATGACGACAGACATGAGGAACAGCAAGGACCTTAAGAACATGCGGTTAAGGGTAGTTAGTATATATAGATTAGTTCACACGGTTCCCTAGACAGTATAAGTAGAGTAGCTTTTGCGCTGTCGTAGTTAACCTTTTATTCCATCATCTTTTGAGATCACCACGAGCACTACCCAATCCCTCTCTTCATACCGAGAGTGGAC
>JARGXW010001447.1:0-20801 GCA_029204085.1 Mycena sp. CBHHK59/15 | reverse complement strand
ACTAACTGCGCCTTTTTTATTCAGTTCCCTTCTCTCTTTCCAAAACTGAATTTACCACCATCGTCCTCTCCCAGTTGGATGTTCGATATTTTAAAGGGATTGCCTCGCCTTGTTATTGGAGCTTTGACTTCATCTTTTTTGAGAGAGGGCAGAAAGAACCGTTGGATACATCATCTCACTCGTGTTTCACTTCTCGCAGTGTTACAGTAGTCTTGAATTTCCGGAGTGCGTGCATTCGCAGCACCTCCTGCCAGAAGTCGATTGCGTCACCAGAGGAGCTGAAGGTAGGAATGAAGGGGTCGTCCATATTGCCGCGCATGAGGAGCGCGAAGCCGCGGGTGCCAGTCCTCTCTTAGAGGTTGGTGAGCTACAGGGTGTGAGCCGAGAACAAAGCCTTCAACAAATACATGAACCTCCTCCTGGATTCTCGCCCCTACTGCGCGCGAATCGACAGACGCCGCGATGTTGGTGGCACGGATGCCCTTGCGATGGTGCGTGCAGTGGACCATGAGCTGCGCGATAAGTCGTGCATCCTCCTCGGGGGCCCGATGCATGGTGAGCTCCATGGCGGCCATCGCCCGGTAGCTATTCCGCGGCAGTGAATGACTCCCTCAACGCTGCGCGAGCTGCGCTAGATCTTGCCATTACCGTGGTTGAAGGGATTGTTGATTTTTTTGTTGATACGTATCGTTCCACCTTCCTCGTTGTACAAGTGCATCCAGATAGGTGCGAATAAATTCCCCCAAAAATACCCTTTATAAACTGTTTGGACATGGGTGAAGAAAAACATGTCCAAAAATGGACAGCGATCATGTGTCCGGACACCGCGTCAGGAGTCATCGTCATCGATGCCTTGGTGACAACTTGCCACAACAACAATTCTTGTCTCGAACCAGGTTCCATCCATCCCGCCATGGCAACCCGGAGCTTCAAACCCGCCGTATGTATACACCCCACATGTGCGTTCCCTGCTGTAATTAACAAGGCGAGACCTGACGCAACTTTCATAGAATATTCAATCATGATCAACAGCAACTAACCCGCCCTGCCGCCCGCATAGTACACCGACTTGAGAGAAGAGAACCCCTCCACATGCAAGCGTTGTGAGTCGCCCACAGTCTTGTGTTGAGCGTTGATCCCTGAGTCCAATAATGCACATATCAGTCCATAGCCCTCGCTACACGACCAACAGCTAGACAGCCGACAGTCCGCCGCTATTTTGTAAGCACCGTTTCGACTTTCAGTGTCACATTCCCTCCAAAATCTGAAATTTGTATGGTTTAGCCTAGTTCAAATCGGAATCACACGAAAAGAGAGGCCTTACTCCTACCTCACTCGCTTACTATTGCTCAACTCCTCGAGGATGTTTGTCGAGACCTAGAGGGATGGGGCTATTTCTGAATTCCTGAACAAGTGAATCCGGGCTCTGTACCATGAATAGAGTATCCTGTAGTCAGACTCCACCAAAAGAATTATGACAGCACTCTGAGGCATCGATGTCCTCTGCAAGCGCTCAGTGCACCTTTCACGAGAATCACGCAGCCCAAGCGCTCAGAGCACATCACGCCAATAACGAAGGTCTCAGCACTGCAGACCTTTTATGTATATCGCCAGAGTTCGTTCGTGATTCTCGTGATAATTATGAACTCATTGCAACAAACACTCTGGAAACCAGTTCCTAGCACTCGGGCAGCAGATTATGTGAGGCTGCCCCTCATGTGCCTCATGTGGGTCCATTGCCGCCCTGTGCGAGAGCAATGGCAGATTTGCTGTCGCTGAAGAGGATGGTAGACGAGGTCAACGGGCGGAATATTTCCCCGATGAGTTTGCGTATCGCAACCTCAAAAGGCGCGACTATCCCATGAAAAAGAGTTTGTTCGAGTAAGTGGTCTCGTTTACTGTATGCTGTTGATCAATCTCATCTATTTTATTTTATAGGTATACTCTATCAATGCCTTGACTGTGAACGTGGTAGTCTAATTAGCGGACTTCAGTGTTGTAGCTTTTGTAGTGTTGTAGCATCAACTGACGGCTTAACGGGCGCTGTGTTACCACTGACACTAAACTTTTTTTGACCATCTTTTTCATGATTTTAGAGCACCAATCGTCTCGAGCAGAGCTGCGAACTTCTAGGAAGTGGACGCGAGCGTTTAGCCAAATCAACCGTTCCCCGAGGGAGAGCGGTACGGTGTCTATGTGGTATAAGGGAAAAAAAGAAAGAGGCGAGGCCGAAGGGCGAGAGATGAGGAAGAAGACAGGCACATTCAGGAACCGCGGTGGCCCAGAAGGATCTGCAAGAGAGCAGGATTCTTGCGGATGCAAATTTGAAACGTGTCGGATGCCCACCGGCCAGCAGCTTGGATGAGATGGTAAGGTTCGCCATCCTCGGCCAACGCTGTGGCCCCTCCTGCGCCAAGGGATTGACCGGCAAAGCTGCGATCGGGGATCACAGCTCGCAGGCGTCGCATGAACCAGGAACGGGATGGAACAGATCCATCGGCTCTCACCCAGAGAAACGGATTGAACGGCAACAGCGCATCGCGGCTGTCAAGATAGCGGCGGAAGACAGGGACCGGATTGACGCGAGGCCGGTGGGGAATGACGACTCGACTGCCTTCGAAGGTAACCCCTGAAAACACGACCAAGCTGACTGCTGGCACTTCCACCGCCCACAGCACCCCAGCTGCTCCTCAGAAAGCGGAGTGGACTGCCAGCAGTGCATCCTGGGGCAAGAACGATGGTGGATGGTAAAATTTACACGTAATTTACATAGTTTACAAACTTTACAACCATTTTTTACTGTAAATTACAGTAAATTACAAGTCCCTTTTTAAGATACCGGACCCGCCTCTCATATGAAGTGGACACTTGGACGGGTAAGCGAACATGAAGTGGACGAAAGAGTCCGAAGGCTGACGGAGGTGGTGGGACAACAACTTTAGTAACATAGGCATTAAGGCTCAACCGTTCCGTTTCCGTTCGCCAATCTGGGAAAACCGAACGGAAATGGTATAGAAACAGTTACAAACGGTTTCTGAACGGTACTTTTTGGGGACCTCGGATCTGGGCATGGGAGGGCCCAAAATAAACCACAAAACTTGAATAAGATGAAGTACAAACTTCACGTACATGTCCCAGGTCTCTGAGGAACCATCATTCATCCCTGGACCGGAGTGTCTGTCGGTCAATATCTCGATTAATGGTGGGCTATTTTCGGGGCTGGTCGTTTGGAACCCACCCCATCTTGTAACTCCCGTGTTTGTGTTTGCAACCAGAACACCTCGTAGCAGGCTGTGCCGGATCCAGACTGGGCGCAGCATCCGAACCTGCTGCATTGGTTATAGCTGGAGTGGGATCACTCATTATGGCATCAGTGTCGATACCGTGGTCGCTGAGGTTAGGAGAGTCCTGTCAAATACATTTTGGGAACTGAGCATGTAGCACGTAGTGTGCTCACCTTTTCGTCAAGATCCATATCAGCCGGGCCTGTACTAGAAGGATTTACAGGAAATTCAGAATCCGAAAAATATTCCAGGGGTGAAGGCGATCGCCGTGGAACGTCGGGTGAGACTGGTGGCTCATAATCGGAGTTGCTATGTTGGGATGGCCGTGGTGATGCAATTGGAGAGTCGTGAATGAAAGGACTATCGCTATCAGAATCGGAATGTGGGCTTGGTTCAGGTGCTTCGGAGCTGGAAACAAAGGTGGAATGAAAATAAGAAGACGATCTTGAAGGCTGAGAGACGCACATGAGGGCAAGACTGGAACTGTGAGCAGTGGAAATTTTCAGTGTGGGTCGGACCTTCTTCGCGGTTTTCTTTTTGTTGGGCTGATCCTTCGTTTTCTGCCATACGGTGCACATCGAATCCACTTCTGAGCGATCGAGCTCCCACAGGTGCTTGTAGCGTCCAGCCGAAACACCCGGATGAGTACGCATCAGGTGGTACTTCAAATTGTAGCACCACACTGCGGGAGCCTTTGAATCACATTCAGGACAACGGAGGGGGACGTTAGAGCATGGTGATTTTTTGCTGGATTTTTCTGCAGACCCATAGTTGAATCTCTTGACAAAATTTGGGCAACTGTGAGACGCGTTAAGGTTAACCGACACTCTGTCTCCTGTCTTCTTTAGTACGAAATGGCACATGGGAAACGCACGGCAACAAAGGCCACAGGGCTGGTCATCCCGAGCGATGGTGGAGTCATGTAGAATGTGGGCACCCATATGTGTCAAAACTGTTTGCGGACGAGTGACGTCGAGCGCAACGGGAGGCGTGCACTTCAAACAAAGATGGGAATCTGATTCTTGGAGACCTTCTATCTCGGAATCCCCTTCACAAACAAAGCATGCGTAACCTTCAAGCACGTCCGTTAAAGATTAGAGCCTATTTGAAAAAAAAAAAAAAAACACGCACCAGCAGATTCTCGGTAAGGGAAGTTAGACGTCGGCATGAATTTTGGAATCTTTTTGTTAAGGTCCAGCGTGACTTCTTGGAGGAGTTGAGCACCGAAACCGCGAAGAACACTGCTTTCGAAGAGATAGTGGGGTTTTCCAACAACGCGAGTCGATAAAGTTGGATCCACAGGAAGCACCAAGCGCCCAGGAGCAATAAGCACATCACGGAGCACGCCAGTTGAGCGCCAGTCGTGCTTGCTGTCGGGGTCATCCTCGGTAGTCACAGGGATGACGTCTGCCGAATCGAGACGGGTCAAGGTCGGTGATTCCGCGAAAAGATCTTCGTCGTTGTTCATGTCGTCTTCGCCTTCGCCTTCGCTGCCCGGTGGAGTGGCGTGAGGGGAGACAAGCTCCGGAAGGTCATCCTGGTGATCTACCGTAAGATAATCACCATCAAGCAAGATGATTCCCTCCGAGTCGGGTACCACATCGGGGATCGGGCTGCCTGCAGACGCGATAGCTTCAGATGTCGTCAAAGTCGACGACGACTGAGGGGTTCCAGACCTTGAACCTGAACCTCGCGTTCAGTTCAGTTCGGTTCAGGTTCGAACCGATTTCTGAACCGAACTTTGCCAACACTAGCTGTAAGCTCCTTCTCTTGATGGCATTTGCCACATTCTCGGGTGTCTTCCATCACCAGGTGACCAAGTTGAGACGCGTCGAAGGGACTGACGACGTAGAAGACTGATGCTGAGAAATGCGCGATGTGACACACGCAGGTGACGTGACAACGTGATGCCTGCAACAACTGTTTTAATTTTTCTATTCAATGCTAATCACGCCTCATTCCCTCAAGGATGAACCCTCAGCCACCAGCGACGATGCCGACGCCAACGGGCACAGAACCAACGAAGAATAGGGCGGGAGGGACTTAGAGATGGCGGCGGACCGCACTAAGCGAGATGTGAGAGTGCCATCACGGGCATCAAACCGCGCAACGGTGTTGGGGGGATAGCGTTTTCTGCGTCAACTCCAATCCGAATGCATTATCAATGAAACGGGAGCGAGTTGTAACAAGGCCAGATGTGGAACGGGCGCTGGTCCTGTGGGTGGGCCACATGGAAGAGAAAGGAGAAACTGTGACAGGCGACATGCTGATTGAAAAGCGTGCCCGCTTTGAGAAAGATTTTGATGTGCCCGAGGAGCAGAAACTGAGGAACGGCGGATGGGTGCCATCTTTTCTGAAAGCGTGGGTTCCCTTGCCAGCCTTTTCTGAAAATCATTTCACTCACCGCGTACAGATACAAAATAAAAGAAATCAAACGACATGGTGAAGCCGCTTCCTGTGATCCTGTTGCCGCTGCCAAAGAACATGAACGGATGCAAGAGGTTTTAGCCGAGTATGATCCAAAAGATCGTTTCAATGCGGATGAAACAGGCTTCAATTGGCGAGCGACCCCGGACCGCGGACTGGCGACAAAACAAATGAGCGGCAAAAAATTGAATAAACAACGGATCAGCCATTTTACTGACATGCAGTGAAACGGGTGAAAAGCTCCCGCCGCTGTACATTGGCCACGCCAAGTGTCCACGTGCATTCAAGAAGAAATCTGGTAAAGCCCTCGGTCTTCAATATTACAATAACCAGACGGCATGGATGACGAAGAAGATTTTTCAGTTGTGAGTGCCACAACATCGCAAACAATTACAGCCCTCTGAATGTTTACAGGTATCTTGTGGATCTTGATCAGAAAATGCGGCGTGAAAAGCGGCACATTCTACTCACCCTCGACAACTTCAAAGGCCACTACGTCAGCTGTTGCGCTCCGACCGAAATAATATCCGGCGTCAGAGAGCCATCTCCCTCCGCAAAAACTCGACCCTTTACCTGGTATACCTCATGTTCTGCAAGGCTCTCCATAAGCAGGGTGATGTCCTCCTTGAGATCCGCAGGTTCGTGCTTGGTTCCTTGGTCGGAGCCAAGCACCTGCCGAATTGTAGTGGAAAGCCGCCGAAGCACACATCGATCTCCATCTTCTCTCCGCTCGAGGATTTCTCGGGTACAGGTTCGGCGATTGGTGCCGGTGCGTCCAGTCGGAGTAAACCTTTCTTTCCAACGAGCTCAGTCTGAGAGATTGGATCCAAGTCGGAATACAGAGTCATCATTGTGTTTGCAGGGTGGCCATGGTTGTGAGGGGCTTGGGAAAGGGCGCGTGCAAGTGGTCCGCGAGTGGTGTAATCGATGTTCATGCGCGGTTCTTGGTATGGAATCACGGAGTATTTGTGAGTAGGTTGGAGAGGCGGATGAAGGGGGTGGATGTGGATAGGCCGGGGAGGCGACCTGGGTGGTAGGACGGGGACTGAGGACGTGGAGGCAGTTGCAAATCGACTGAAAACAGCTGAAACAAGATTTAAATTAAGCATACTCTGTGTCCGAGCTGCATGTGACTTACCAGTGAAAAGGGCAGTGTCCGCATGAGATTGACTAGGCATAGCGTCTCGAAGTGTTTTGAAGTCGCTCTTCATCACGGTGTCGACTCTGTGGCAACACACGTAGCCTTGATCAGACTGAACAGAATATGTTCATCGAGCGACTCATCCCGATCCACCTCCTTCTCGCAGCGGCCGCGGAGAGGTGACGCGTGACGCGGCCCTCTGAACTGAAGACTTTTGGTACCAGTGACGGTGACACCTAAGAATGAAGACTCAAAAATTTGGAAGCGTTAATTGGGCCCAAAAAGCGTTTTTAAGATGTGCTAATGTCGCGAAAAATGTAGCGGAAAAAAATATTTAATGTACCTCCCAAAGTGAGGCCTCGTAGCGTGTATTTACAATTTTCTTGCGCTGGCCGCGACCAAGAACTACGGGGGCTGCTTCGTCGGTTTCAGCATCCGACTTTTCTGCATCCCCAGCACGCGCGAGGCCGCCGTCCTGGTTGGACAGCGAAATTCGCAGCAATTTGATGACCCGCCAGAGAGGAGGAGGCCGGAAACGACATCAAGAGGGATGTCGCCAGTCGTCGTAAACATCGAGGTTGAGGAACGGTTCTTCCTCGACGTCCGAGGCCGGGGACCGCCGCGGTCTTGCGTAAGCTCGGTGTGAAGGACGGAGTCCCACGTCGGGAAGCCGACGAAGTCTTTCCAACGCTTCGGGGCGACTGAGGCTCGCTGAGAGAAATTGTAGTCGCCAGTGCGGCACATTTCGAATGCCTGAAGGGACGTAAGGAGCAATCGAGGGCACAGCTAGACGGACAACATACCTTCTTGATAATTCAGGATCACTGAGATCATGTATCGCTTCCACGATCCATCCGACAGACCTGTCGCGGAGAACGCCAACGGTGGTATTGAGTTTGATCTCGCTGGCGGACTTGCCGGCGTGAATCTGGCCGAGGGCCTCTTCGACAATGTCACGATGGGCAGAGCGCTTGATGCTCAGCTTCAGTAGACGCTGAATGCCGACATCGAGCGGCTGCACAACGCCGGTACAGCCGCCCGGGATGAAGAGGAGTATGATGGTCGGGTGGTTCTCTTCATCCACGCGCGGAAGTCTTTGGACTTGTGTACCGACCAACAGTCGATCTTCCAGATGGCGGTGTGTTTCGGGGAAAGATTGAGCCGCTGCCTGGTCCGTACGAAGTAAGGGGCAATGATGTCGTCGACCAAATTGTGCATGGTGCCCGTGGTTAGACCAATAGGTGCTGGTCACGGATGGGACCATAGAGTAGCCAAGGGCGATGGCCTCTTTCGAAGCCGGGGAAGGACACGAGGCAGTCATTTTGCCGCCAAACACCGCCTGCATTGGAAGTAACACCCCGCTCGCAGAGATCGAGGGGACCAACGTGAAGGCACGCTTCTCCTCTGCCCAACGGTAGCGACTTGCTTCCCCCCCCGTTTGTTCCAGGTCGACTCCGAGCCCTGCTGATAAACGAGCTGGGTTTGGTCCGTATTGACGCGCAGTTTAGCTGGTACAGCATAGTTCCGAATAACGATGGCCTCGCGAAGGAAGGCGTCGTCGATAATCTTCTTGTGGTTTGCCGGTTTCTGTGCGGCCTTCGTTGCTCGACGCTGGCTCCAACCCAAGGTATTGCGAAGATAGCGGCGGACGAACGACTCCGAGCAGCGAAACCTGGTGCCGTCCGAGCCCACGGTGCTCCCCAAGAGTCCGGGGCACCGTTGGTGATGTGGGCTACCATGATTCCGCGGATGGTGAGGAGGGTCAGCGCCACCCCTGCGTCACGAAGAGAGGTGAGCTGGTCGTTGATGAGCTTCCGAATCTCTGGGTACGGTTGCTGAAGATGGTTAGGACAAAGTCGGTCGTGGAAAGTAAGTAACTCACCAATATTCCAGTTCGGGTCGTGTGACCGCCCGGCGCATTTCCCTTCCCTCTCTCTACATTGCTCAAGACCGAGGCCTTCCACTTCGACACCCCCCGCGCCTTCGCCTCCGGGTCAATCCAGGTTCCGACAACTTGTGATGTGAGCCTCCAGAATGCTCCCATATTCAGCTTTCGGGCTCCCTCACGGAGAAGTATGGTCCGGAGGTTTTCGTTAATTACGACCTCGCTTACGCGACCAAGAAGGCGACGTCTGGGAAACTCACAGGCCAACAGCGATGACAGTGGCGAGAGTGTCGGATCTCGTGACTCCACCGACGAGAGTGACGGGGAAAGTGCGGGCTCATTTATCAGTGACGACGAGGAAGCTATGGCCGAGGATGCGCAAGAATTCCGGAGCGAGCGTTGCAACCCGCCTGCGTTTGCGGCCACCTACGATACGGATCTCGAGGCCCAAATCTTTGGGGGTGACTCCGACTCGGACGAATCATCAGTTTAATAGTTTATCTTTGCTACCAAACAGTGTCTCACAATTCAATATTCCCTTTCTTGAATTCTTTTGCCGGCGCTTTGGTACAAATTTTATCGGTCTTATTATTCGAAACACTCTGTGACAAAAGGAAGGAACCGGCGATCAAGTTGGAACATGACAGTGAAAGTGACCCGCCGATGACAGTCCCGGTGACAGACGCGTCCCAAACGGAACATGACAGCTGATTGTCCGCCGTGATATCATACATTCATATCAGCACACCGTCTCCGCCACTCAGAACTAATCAGCTAGATTTGCCAACTCCATGTTCCATTCGCCACACCGCCACATAAGAATCCGTCATTTTCAAAATCGAGGGCTCCAAAATCGAGTATTTTTTTGACGATCGCAAGGTTTTGCCATCCGGAAGACTTCTTCTACAGACACGGTAGCGGCTGCAGAGATCCCATTCCTTTAGTTTGTATATGGATGTGCCCTCAATACTCACCTCCGAGCTCACCGAGATGCATGGAGTTGAAATCGAAATACGGTGACACAGCGTTTCTGAGGTGGCCCCGCAGTTCCAACAACTCAGTCCTGATATGGCCCTGACAATGAATAATCAAACACAACATCGTTGGCGAAGGCAAAATGTGTCTACCTTCACGTTCGCTAGTTGTTTTGGGGTAAGCATATAGTGAGAGAGAGCCAAACAAGCGATTTGTCTTCCAAAGACACGAGCATTTGCAATCTCCCTATGATCGGGGGCACAAGCATTTGAGGAGATTGAGAACATCGCATCATGGATTAACTCATCCATCGCCCGATGCGCCGCAAGCATGCGGATCTCGTGAGCTGTTGAATCCAACCTCGAAAATGGGCCAGTCTGGAGGAGGAAAATGTTATTAACATTAATGTTAGGGATCAATGCAGATTTTTGCTAACGCGTTGCACCCCATCTCGTTCGGCAATTGCAAGAGAATACATGTACATTGCATGGGCCATTGCATACGCAATTCGATCCGACCGTTTGTCGAAACTGCCCAAATTGACAAGGATCTAGTTTCGCGGTTGTGGAGATCCTTGACAATAATGAATGGTTTGCTCACCCTCCGATACCAGGCCTCGACGCGATCCTCAAAGTGCTTGGCTAGATCCTAGACAAAGAGGTCGAAAAGACGATACATCGTGATCCGCGCTACTTACTCACCTCACTGTGAGAAAACAGATACTGTTGGACAGGGAGGTTGTAAGCCATCAAGTAGTCCAGGTTCGACAGGATTTGCTGTTGTGGGGCTAAGAAGAGTTGGGGGTTTCCAGCGCCGACGGCGGAGCCCCTACAAAATCATGAATGTGAGAGATTGAACAGTTTCGACGCATACTGTTGGCTCAGCCATCGGATAATTTCATCACTCTGGGATGCCGGGTCTCGTGGCTCCTGCCTACCAATGCTCCAAATTGCACTGCGTGCAGTACGGTCAGCAAAGAGAGAATGAAGATCTTGCATATCGAATTGAGTTTCCCCCTTGCGGAATGACAGCGGAAGTCGGTTCATCGTATATGAAATTCGGAATTGTTCGCCCTCTCGTATGGCAAGGAAACAATACAGTTCCTGTCCGATGACGACGCCTTGATGCGTGATTGCGGCGTAGACGGGCGTTCGGTCGTGCAGCGCCAACACTGTGTCCCGAAAGAGGAACATCATTGATTCGTACACTGGCATTTGAGCACCATGACTGGGACTGAGAAATGCCTTAAGAAGTGCGGAATTCTTTATGCATGTTGCTCACCTCGCTGACAAATGAGCCATGCGGTTTGCACCTGTCAAAAAATTATCACTTCTCGTTTACCAATAGGGGGGCATCCACGCACCATCCGCTGCATCCGTAGGCGGCTGGGAATACAAGGCGACTTCGTTGTGACCTGGACCGGAATGACAGAAAGGAAGTAAGTCGCGTAGGCCTATTTCTTGCGATTCAGCATTGTTCATCGCGTCCCAGGATCCTGTCAAATGAACACATACCATATTCCGAGCTGTTGACGTCTGAAAACGCGTGACGAGTCGGTGAATGAATATACATAAAATTGCGACGCACCAGCCTGCCCTACGGCGCGGACTCGTCTTTCTGGGGAAAATCGTTAGATCAAGGATCCCGTTGTAATTTATATCTCTTACCTCCCCGGTAGTCGTGTTGCTGGGTATGTACCCCGTCATCGCGCCAAAAACTAGATATAAATGATAGATATAAACGATGAGACCAAGTCAAAAAAATAGTTCGAATACGCACCCGGAGTTTGGAAGGATTTGCCTTGGACGTCGGTATCTGAGGGAAGTGAATTTATTAAAATTGCATCAATTTGGACACCCACGCACCCGGCGTCCAGCCTGAAAAGTGTGATGATGAGACACGGTCAACGTCGATAGATGCTTAGTTGAATATATACCCGCGTGGGTGGGTGAGATATTATCTATCATTCATTATAATTAAGCAAAAGGGAAGTGTCAAATAAAAACACCTACCGGACTGGCCCGCAGCGTCATTCGCTGCGTAAATTTCTGGTGGGAAAAATTGCGACCTAGTTTCACTGAAGCTCCGTGAGATAACAGATTGCGAGAAAACGAAATGCACCCGCACAAACGGGCGTCTAGGTCCTGGCTCAGAGTCACAGACGCTTTTGGTTTCAGTCAGTGTCTATTGAAGTAATAAATAATGATAACGTTACTTCGTGAACCCGGAGAGAAGACTTCCTGGCAAGAGAAGTCAGTATTCAAGAAATCGGTTAAAGAGCTACAACCGGTACCTGATATACCACTTCCACTGGGTATAACTGATGGGTCACCGGGGCATCGAGCCGGAATGCCGGGGTTCACCGGACGCGTTATTATGGTCCCGGGCCGAAAGGGAAGCCGGGGACTGCCGTTCGGTCGTTGTCGACCGACGGGTTGGCGCTGCAGGTGCTGTCGGCGACCCATGTCAATAAGTGGAATCACCACGCACCTGGGGCTGAGATTCTGTCGGCCTCTGAAACCACCTGATTCAGAATCACCTCTGGGAGGAGACGATATGGCTCACGAAGAGTGGTCAACTGTGTCATGGAAAGGTGGTGGTGGTGAGTGGTGGGGAGGGAATGGAGAAGATCAGAGATCCGTCGTCGTTTATAAGTCGTGACTCACGAGTTGCACATACCCGCCCGTGGCGTTCCCCGCTGGGGCCTCAACATCCGAAATGTGAGGCTGTCGTTTGTCATGACTCACAGGAAACGTCGCCATGTGACCATTGCCACTGGTCTGGCCAATGGGTGCCGATGCAAACATAATGACGTTCCCATCGATGCGATGGATCTCCCGCCCAGAGCCCGCGCCGTCACCAGCAAGGTCTCCAGATGGGTCGAGGTGACCTGAGGCGAGCGAGACGCGCGAGCCAGATGCGGAGCCGTACGGACGGTACTTTACACCACGATGGGCAGCTGGGAGAAAGTAAGTATGTAATGTAACGTGCAACCGTCCGCCAGATCTAGAGAGACCTACCAGGAAGGCGGGGATCCCGGCGCAAACGCGCCGTCTGCACCCAGCTGCCGATTTGTTTCACCGTCCCGAGTTATGTTGGTCTGCGTCAAAACATGGTCCGCAACTTTGTCGTATTTTTTATGCAGCCTGAGTGCTAATGTCCGTGAGTGGCGGAAATTAAGGTATAGTCACGATGACTAACCTTGCAAAAGGGCAGTTTCAACGTCTTCGGGCCATATAAGCTGGCCGTCACTCTGTGTCTTGCGCTTGCCCATGCCAGTGAACGGACGAAGAAAACCTCCACTGGCAAGTTATTATATTGAGGGGCGGTGACGAAACACCGTGGGACCGCGCCAGTATAATTTATCCTCCTCCTGCTGTAGCACTGGACATTATCACTTCAGTTCAGGACAACCAAAAAAGGGAGATGACTGGTTTGAACCTCAGGGTGATTTCAACTCAGATGATGTTGTCTTCTGAGTTTGGTAAATGACCGCCTTTCCATTGAGCTATAAAATGAAGATTGGGGGATCAAGACAGTGATGAGACATCACAAAAGGATATGGGAGTCATTGGGACTATAAATGCACAAGAAGGTGCTATATTCTGGGCTTTTTCTGCATGGAAAAAAATTGCCAAGAAACACAGCCACCCTTAAGTTAAGCCCTTAATAAACCCTTAATATTAAGGGTAAATTAAGGCCTAAGGCCTTAACAAGAATTTTTACCCTTATTAACCCCTTAAGTTCCAACACTGTTATCAGCAACCAGTGTACTACAGCTGCATTCCTGCATGGCACACTTTGTTCCGCATAAACGGTATTGCCAGCTGATGCCCTTGCACCTTCTCATCCCTGTTCCACTCTCCCTCTGCCTCCCATCCTCGACACACATATTTACTTGTGATTTACGTCATGAATACGTGGGATAAGAGCGCATGTGGTTTGCAAAGATGCAGGCAGATGGTGTAGATTAAAAATTTCAAGTTCGGCTGGATCGTATCTCAGGAGTGTTCGCGTTCAAACGACCTCATCTCCCATGACACGGCGTGTTCGAACAGCAAGTCTGGAGCCTGTGTCCCTGGTGTTCGAACTGTGATTCGAACAGCTGTTCAAACGGCTCCAGCCAGACTCTGACCATAAACATTCACATCTCCCCAACTCAGGCTGTGGTTCAAACCGCTGTTGAAACGGGTGTCGAACAGGTTAGAACATCCAGTCAGACTTTGACCCTCCATGAAGATTCATATCCCCCCAAATCAGGCTCTGGTTCCAACCACTGCTGTTCAAACGGGTGTTCGAACATATTCGTACAGCTGCCCTAACTGATGTTCGCAGGGTTAGTTTCGGGCATCTACACTCGAGGTTGACGTTTTTTTTGGTTCGAGCCAGAGGTCATGATGGTTCGAACGATTCGAACAGTCCGTTTCACAGCCATACTCGAGGTCAACATTTTTTTGGTTCGAACGGGAGAGCAATCACGGTTCGAACGGTTCAAACAGTCCGTTTCACAGCCACACTCGAGGTCAACATTTTTTTGGTTAGAACGGGAGAGCAATCACGGTTCGAACAGTTCGAACAGGTACATTTCACAGCCACACTTGAGGGCGACATTCAAGTCTTTTGGTTCGAACAGTCTATTTCACGGCCGCGCTGGAAGTTGACATTTTTTTGGTTTGAACACTACACAGGTTCGAACAATGCACGCATGTTTTGGACGATCAGTTCCCCTGTTTGAACGGTGATACTTCAGACGGTTCAATTCCGACTGCTTGAACCACTGTTCATTCAAGTTGTTCAAACAGTCCCACACGTGAGGCAATGCTAGAGCGCTCAATCCGTCACCTATAGTTCTCAGCTGTGGTCGTAGGTTCGAACAGACGATTCGAACATATGAGAGGGTGACTGCTGCAAACATGTTCGAACGAGAGGTGCCATTGGAGATGAGACCGTTCGAATTAGAACGCCTGGGTGCTGCTTAGATGGAGGACATGTCTATCTCGGGATTTACTTGCGGCACGAAGCACTTGGAAACACTCCCCAAACGTCTTCTGAATGAGCCGAATGTTCGCGCAAGGATCCAGATTATGGAACTGGTGCCCACAAAAAAATCGCCCAGGGCCGACTCGGAGGAAGGGGACTGGGAATGGAGCGGCAAATTCATCGCCACTTCCGGGATTTCAAAGCTGTGCGAAGTTGACGGGTCATTGATCCAACTGCTCGATCCCGCCGTCCTCCCCGCCACTAACTCATCAAAGAATTCCATGTCGACATATCATTTCAAGTCCGTTGAACTCGTGGCCATTGCTGCATCCATGGAAATGCGAACTCGGAGCACGAAGAAACTCCCAGAAATCCTGTTTGGCTCCACATTTTCCTATCGCACCTCGGCTGGTACGTTCATGGCTAGTATTACAGCTCTTTGCGGAACTTAGGGCGCGGCCGATTTTTTTTTTCCTTTTTGAGCTGTTTTTGATCATTTCAGCCAGAACAGCTGTTCTGATCTCAATTCTCAGCGTACGTTTCTGAAAACTATATGAGCAGAATCACACGACAATTCCGCAGGGCATGACGTCCTCAGAATCTCTCCATACCGCCGGTAGTAATTATAATATTGAATTGCCGGCGCGGGCGAGAGACTTCAGCCATTGTTGTATTGGCAGCAGTCTCATCGAACTCTACAAGATCTACACGCTTCTAATGGACCGTGTCTTGTCAAGTCGCAGTCACGTATCCCCGCAGCGGACTGGGACAGCACTCCTGCAAAAACGAACACCGGCGAAGCCCAGCAGCATTGGATGAATTCACTCACGGGGACCAAGTTATCGCTCGTTGAGGCGATTGAAAGGTGCGACATATTTATCCTTTTATAGTATGATCTGATCTGATAGATATATAGCGCTCGAGAGGTTGACGAAAATGTCGCCCGCAAGATTGCAGCCTCCATCGACACGGGAATCCTCACCAATCCCCACAACGAGGCCTACCATCGGATGTCGCGCAATTTACTGCGCCAGGCCACAGCAGCGCGTAAGGCTCGAGAGTCAGATGAGCTGACCCAGTATTCAGATCCAGGCAAAGATTGCAGACGAGAAGGAATCTCGCCGTGAATCATCTGCGCGAGAAAAAGAACTTCGCGACCAACTCAAATATGCGAAAGGGAGTACCTCAATCAACCGTGCTAAAGGCGCCAAGGTTATTGGCCCCTCGGTCATTATCTCCGCTAGTTCTAGTGGACGTGTCAAAACTGCGAAGATTGTGTCATGTAAGCCAGCGATTCTCCAAATCCAGCGGTGCTAATAAATCTCTAGCGACTACTTCCCTCAGTTGTGCCCCAGTCGCCTCCCTCACAGAGTCGACACCTCCCTTGCACCCAGTCGACGCCCACCTCGCAGTCAATGGGCATTACCAAGCGGTGTTATTTCCGTCTCTTGCAGGTCCAGCGGTCCCCACGGGCATTTCTGTAGCAGCATCTGCATCTATGTCTCAACTGGCAGCTGGCGCCGATGGGTCACCCTGGGCCATGTCCGACTCTGACTTCGATGCATTTACTACTGCATCGTCGGCTGCGATGGGATATTTGCCCGCAAGCACTTTCGGTCTCCCAAATTCCTATGCACCGCCATTTTCGCAATGGACACTTCCGAAAATTTGTTATTCAATGCTACCGCTCATCATAACTCCGCTTTTGGCAGCTGGAAACCGTCCACTGTGGAAAAATCTTCCGAAAATTCGCTCTTCAATCCTACCACTTCCTAGACTCGTAACCAGCCCTACGTTGAGTAACAAGACACAGTAGGAGTATGAAAGTTATTTGAGGGCAATCGGAGCAAAATTGAGAAAGCAAAAAAAAAAAAGTGGCGCAACGGTTACTCTCTACGTTCGAGCAACACTTTCGGCCATTTTTTTTTTCTCACTCAATTTTTATTCTATCGACTCAATTTCTTTTGCATCATACTCTGCTGTCTTGTTGCTCAACGTAGAGACTGGTTCCGAGTCTAGCCACTTCCATGCATCTACTTCAAGTTTTGGCAGTTGGGAACCGACCACCGTGGACGAATTATTAAATTCATCAATTTTTGCAGATGCTAATGGTATAAACGATCCTATGATGGACATCTTCCCTCATCTAGGTGGCACACCCAGTCCCGTTAATCAATTACCGACTCTTCCTGCCTTTCCATCCATCTCTGAGTCCTTGTCACCCCCGCAGATTTGCATCGAGGCCGCTGCGACATCTGAAAACTCTCGGAAACGACGTGCAAGAGAAGAGGTTGATGAATCTCAGCCTCGACGTACCTCCTCGCGTGTTCGAACTAAACCAACCAAAATTCCCAAATTGGCGGTGCCCGAGTCTCAGAACGCTGGCGGCGCAAAGAAGAAGCCAAAAACAAAGGCTGTACGTCTTGACTGCATTTTTCTTTCAAGTTCCTCACTTCAGTAACCCATTTTGAAGCTTTGGAGTTTCTTGAATTACGCTCTGAGTCGTGGATAATTCTAATGGGCAACCCGGTTTCTCAGAAAAACCCCACAGATCAGGGAAATCATTGCAAAGTCTAATGAGAAGCCCTCCGAACTTTCGGCGCAGCCTTCGGAGTTTAAAAAGGTTCATAGAGCCCATGGCGGTCCCAATTCTTCACCGGTTGATATGAAATAAATTGTATGAGTCTATTAGTATTTTAGTAGGAGTTCTTTATGTTTATTCTTGGGTTTCGAGCTGTTGGACATACCCAAGGAGCGAAAGTTCAATTTGATGGCATCAAAGTGCGCTGGGTTCAACGTCCGAACACTTACACATCTCTGTAGGCTGATCTAAAAAATATGATGTTCCTCTGGGCGATAGCTAAAACATATTTAAGCATAATATATCATGCCGAGGACGTCGAGCTCGGTATTCGACTCGGGCAGCTCTTGCCATTAGAAAATGATGTTGGTTGGTGCCTGCACCTCATGAGGGCTTTCGCACTCAATTAAACATCCCAGCGGACCTTGTACTACTTCCAGGTCGTGTATTTCATTTACATAACATGTTCATTTCTCAACATGTTCATTCCTCGGCAATCATGCCAAAATTACCATTTATGGTAACCGGCAAACGCCGGAGCAGACATTTTTGGATTTTTCAGTCTATTTGGGCTTCAAAAACTCGCCGTCACCGTCACAGGTACCAAATAGGTTCAGTTCATGACCCTCCATCACCCAGTGTTCACCCTGAAGGCCTTTATTTAGGTTCTCAAAATCCTGAAGGCCTTCCAAAGGTCAAAGGCCTTTAGGTGAAGGGCACCTGAAGGCCTTCATAAAAAATTCCCATGCTATCTGGTGGGCCCAATTTAGCAAGTCTGATTATATTAATTAAGCTCGATACTCGTCGGCGGAATCTATCTCTATCGCACCCTCGTCAGGTTCCTGGTCCTCGAGCTCATCTGCCAACTCCTCCATCAACCTTTCCTCCTCCTCCATCACCTTTGTGGACGGCTTGCGGGCACGGGGCTTCTCCGCCCCCCCAAACAACACTTCGAGTGTCATCGGCTTCCAAGCGCGACGGCGGTTGGGCAACCGAGGCATAAGGTCGTCGTCGGCATCGTCTTCGGGGTCCGAGTCGGCCTCTCCGCGGTCTGCTGCTTGAGCGTCACCGATCCATTTACCCAATTGAGTCCGCCAGCCTTCGGTACTCAACACGAGAGCTCAGCCGCGTTCGCTGGCATCCTCGTCATCCTGGTCCTCAAGAAGATCGCGGTAACGGGGAACACTGAGCAGTGTCGCTATAGACTTGTGGTTTTTTCGTCCCTTACGCTCCTTGTAAATGCCTAGTTTTTTATGGTCGGAGCAGATGTCGGCTTTGATCTGGATGGACGAGAACTGTTATTGAGAGTTTTATGGGGAAGATATTAGATACCTTAGTCCTCTTGTCGATTTTTTCGAGCCCCAATCTGTGACGATGGTCGGATTGCTCGGTTTTGCTTCTCTCCCTTGTGGAAGTATGCCCACAGAGAATTGGACATGGCGCGGGACGTGGACGCAGCGAGATGGAGCGAAAAAATAAAAATTACATAATACACACACGTGATAAATAAAGGCCTTCCGAAGGCCCAAGTCTCGGCCGAAAATCCTGAAGGCCTTCATGAAGGCCCCCCGAAGGCCTTCAGCTTCCGAAGGCCTTTACCCTTTGGGCGAACACTGCCATCACCCGTCACCTGAACTTATGGTCGAAATGGTACAGTAACCCCATCCCACTCGCACTGATGAAGCGCCGAGTAATTCAATAGGAATCGGCTGACGACAACTCCGCGTAGGCGCCCAGAGCAGGCGTCGCAAGATATTCCCCGAGGACGTCTTGAGATTACTTCAAGTTCCAGTCAAGATCAAACTTCAAATAAGGTTCAGATCACGGCGCGGCTGCTCGCGTGACGTGATGATGATGAATCGCTGATGTCAGTGATGATGACGACACCCAGACAACCCCCAAATCGGGAATGCCGAGGTTGCCGACCGACTTTCATCGGTCTCACTTTGCCCCCCATCAACTCGTCTTCCAAGCTCGCCAGTCTTCCTCGCCTCGCTGAGTGCTGAGCGCTGAGGCCTGAGGAATTGAACCGAGTTCGCCAATCTCCTCATCACACTACATACCACGCCATGGTGCGAACGCAAACGATATCTTCGGTGTGTTTCTAGACTTCCTGTGTTAGATTTCCAGGTTAACACCAAAACTCAAAAGACTGAAATTTCTAGGGATATCCACGGACTTCCATGTCTCGCTTGGCCACCGAGCAGTACAGAAAAGATCTTACGCGTCGTTTGAAGGTCGGAGACGGCTGTATCTTGAGTTGGAGAGGTCTGTCTAGTGAACAACATATGGGGACAGGCGGGTGTCGAGCATATTCTCCTGAGCCAAGTGCATGCTGACAAGTTTCGCAATGTAGTCATCCGCAAGGAATTTTGCTTCTTACCGTAGCCCTATGATGCGGAATCCAACAGTTTCAAGCGCTATCCAGAAAGTCTCTAATTATTCGCGATCGGTGTGTCCGACAGAGTGAAGACCAAAAATTTCAATTAACTTTATGGTCGCTAGTCTGCCTCTCAGAATCCTAGATCGCCCGCTGAGTTTCAGGGGCCCATAATGACTTCAAAATCCGTTCAGACACAACAGTTCGATTCCGGGAGTTACATATCATGCATGAGTTCTTGAAGACTGTCCATCAGATTATGGTATGTATATCATTGGACTGATCTGTTTCTTCGAAGTTTGAATCCCCACTCTGGGCTGGGGGGCTACCACTCCGAGTTGGCACGCCGGGAGTGTTGCAGTGGAGTCAGAACAGGTGAACGACCTGATTCGACTTGGCCTGTTCCGATATTACAATGAGAATCAAACGCCGCAAGTGCATTATCCTGGTCAACAACATCCAACAAGCAGGACTCACCCCTTGCAGTCTTTCATCGAAACCTATAACTTTGCGTTGTTGGACGGCCGCAGAATCACACCTACCTCTAGATCAGCCCGGAATTCAGCAGGGTCATCCATCATTCAGGCGAGGATTCACGGAGAACGTCATGCTGGGGAGATTCGTAGCCTTTTCATTCATAGACAGGCCGGAGTTCAAAACTCCCCACACACTCTTGGCTGCTATTGACTGGATGGAAGCCTCGAAATTTACTCCTCTTGAAACTACGAGATTTTTGTGGGATGATTAGTGAGTCCGAACAGTTGGGGCTGGCAGATGCAAGTTATTTAACAAACCTTATAGTCCGGAGCTTGGCATTGAGACTTGGACGTTGGACCACTATATTGATTCAAAGAGCGGTAATCTCCCCATTGTAATGCCGCTCACGAAAGTCCACTGTCAGCTCGCTCGTGGCCGGATTGAGAATACCGAGCCACGGATGTGGATAACCGCCACCATGGATCGAGGTGTCTACGAATCAGAAAGTTGAACAATACTAATCAAGTTTCGACAGTTCCCAACTTCTTTGAATGCATATGGGTTTGGCGATGCAACTGCAGACGGACAATAGTAGAGAACGAATGTAATATACAGATATTATAATGGCTGTGTGTAGAACGAATAGGGTGTGTGCACCTGTAAATGAATAG
>JARGXW010001446.1:0-20878 GCA_029204085.1 Mycena sp. CBHHK59/15 | reverse complement strand
GGCCAGCCTCCGGGGACAAATCAACCTACCGCCACATCAACCTAAGCTAGGTGGAAAACTACCCCTTCACACATAAGCACCAAACAGTAACAGTTGAACTCTGTAGCAGTGATTTGAATAGCCACCTGGTGTCGAGGGAAATGAACAGTCATGAATTTAACATGGAAATAGACGAAACCATGGAGAGTCACACTGGGTGACCAGTTGTCACATTCAAACAAGCCGCATTGCCGCCGCAGCGTCTTACATTAAAAATCTATTGCTGCTCCTCGTCTTCTCCCACCACTCAGCCCGAGCCAAGACACCACTGCGATCGATAATCACCCACTCATCTGCAATATCCTTGACATGTCCAACAAGGGCCTAAACACTGGTCATGTCAATAACATCCAGTTGTCCCTGCTGCGAATAGAAGTGGATGTCGAGTCCTTCAAGTTGTGGATCGTCTTCCATGATAACACACGTGTGAATCGCAGCCAAGATGTATGTTGTTGGACCTGTGATGTTCAACTCAACACAAGCAACGGGAAAATGTACCCGGTAGATGTGTGTCAATTGACCGTAAAATGTGGTGAGCTCAAATTTGGGCCTGACATTCTTCTTTTGAGCATTTTGATCAACCAACATCTCGTACTTTTGAAAGAACTGAGTATTAAATGTGTGAAATGTAATTTAAACTCACCCAAACATATGTTGCATCTCGCGAGTCCTCAGCTGCAGTTCCCAGAGAGCATGAACACATTGTATCCCCTTCATCGGAGTCGATACATCGCGCCTTACCCCATTCTTCGACAAGAGCAGTCTTGATAGCGGCATTTACTTGTTGTATCCTGGCCCCAGATCAGGTAGCCAATGCTGTGGCAATGGTCATTATTTGGTTAGGTTGAGGGCAGCCCAGGGATTTGGGAGGTAAAAGTATGCAAGATGGATCTACACAAATAAATGAGACAGCTACAAGTTTGTAAGAAAGCGGAGATGCACACAAGGGATCGGCAAATGAGCCCAGGATTGCAGCTCATGGATCGCAGAGTGAAAGCTCTTGTGCAACATTGTAGACCATTTTTATCTGGGTGAGTTTGGCGGTCTCCAGAACATAATGGTCCATGGAAGCCCACGGGAATCTGTGGCTGCAAATACCAGGCTGGAGACTGCCACAGAAACGCTCCATCGGAAACACCCAGTAGCGCCACACAGGGCCAGTGAACCGAATCCCAGGCACGATGTGTAGGAGGCCGTGAATTGTCAGAGGACATGCCAACATCCTCTCAACATCATGCTGGAAATAAACACTGTAGAAAATTGTAAGTTAAATTTGATAGGAAGCTTGGGACATGCACTCTTCGTATACGTGCACCCAGTTAATAAACCCAGTTTCAATCTCGTCAATTTCGGCGCTGGTAATTTCGAATTGAAGACACAGATTTAAGAGCCTGATGAGCTCTATGAAGTGGTGATAATACTTTGCATGCGTAAACTGGCGACGCAGAAGCACTGGTCCAAGATAAAGAGTCCAGAACGACCACATCTCTGCCAAGACATTAGGACGATCCTTGGCGATGTTGGGGACACGGCTGCCATAGGCAGATGGGATAGTGTCAGAGGCTGATGCTGTGCGTGATGCAATGGTCTCCCACACAGCTTTGCCCAACTGGTACTGCTCCTGACTGTCGTTGAGCCCCTTGAACTCTCCCGTCCAATGCAAGCTGAGATTCTTGATGAGATTCTCCCATATGAGGTGCATGAAATCGAATGCAAAAGATCTGGGAAAGGAAAGCGAATGGAGGTATGAAAGAAGCGGCACACCTTTGACCCTGGACTTCTTTGCCAGTCGTTCGGCTTCCGCTGCAGTGGTTGTGGCCTCCACTTCTTTTCCCTGTGATATGATTCCATCGTGAGTGCGTAGAGGGAGGTTCTTGGGGTCATATATCTGGATGGCATTGGGGTCCCGTTGGATGTCGGGATGACAGGAACGATCCAACGGAACATAGTGGAATGTTCCCCGGGCCCCAGGTACACGTAGCCCGATTATTTTACACATTTGGCACGGTGAGATCCCGTTATGGCCCTTCATGCGCATGAACATAGACACGGCCGGGATGTCACCAAAAACAAGGATGAGGTAGGCGCAGAGGGAAAATATCTTCCCGGACAAGATATCGAAGGCACATACACCAACAGCAAGCCTTAACAGTTCCTGGACTGTGGGCCAGAGGAATGAATCCGAGTCAATTGGCTTTTTCGGCCTGGGGATGACGCCAAGAGCCAAAATATAGGCAAGGTGAAAGCGAATTTCGGGGGGGAGATCATAGTCAAAAAGGATTAGTGGCCATGCTGTCTTTTGCGCCATTTAAATGGAGCAAAACCATCCCATGATGCTCCCAGAGCAACATCACGAGGATCAGAGAAGTACTTGTGGCCGTACTTCTTGCCATTGATCTCTACGATTTTTTTGCAGAGAGACCGATAATGTGAGCCATCAAATATGTCAGTGGTGGTCCCAGGCTTGTGTTCGTGCTGGGAACGATATTGCTGCTTCTCCGCCATGTCACGATTCCCAGCAAATGCGACAAGGCAGGGAATGATAGGAATGTATGTGAATTTTTTATGTGGTTTCCCATTCGCTCGCCAGCGAGGCTCGTTGCAATAGGGACAGAATTTGAGATCTTTATGTGGACCAACATAACACAGGCACGAGTTCGTGCAGCAGTCGTAGATCTCTGGCTTGAAGCTGGCTAGAAAATTAATGCGCGAACAGAGGGCATCAAGTTTTGGGAGTGGTGGATTCTGGGGGAAAGCATGCGGGTTTTTTTGAAGGCTTTGTCGGTAGTATTTGTCTGTACCTTGTACGAAAAGGCTTTACAAATGGCGAGGTCGTATTCACTGAGTTTTTGAGCTCCACAGATCCAGATTAGTTTTCGTAGTTGCAGGAATTGGGATTGAGACGTGGTGTACCGATTGCAGCTGCCTCAGCTTCGTATGACTCTCCAAGCTGGTCCCACGATGACAGACCAGGCGCTGTAAAGCTATCCCAATCAAATATGTCTGGGTCATGGTCTGGATCTTCGCCGTCACTATCCTCATCTTGTATAGCCTCAGAGTCAGAATCGGGATCTCTCTCGAGACCAGCCTCGGACTCCGAATTGATATCATGATCACTGCTGTAATCACCAAAGGGCATGTGTCCCCCCCAGTGGGCACGCACGATAACCTCGGGCTCCTCTAAGCCTTGCAGGCCTGCATCCCGACTGCCAGCTCTGGTATCCTCTGTATCTCCGGCACCAATCGCAGACTCGACGTCGTCAATATTGACGTTGTCGCCAGCACTCAAGCCTGCCATATCCATCTCTGTTTCAATTTCTGACATATCTGAGTCAACATCGACATCAGAGCGGCTGCCAGAGGGACCCGCTTCAGGCTGTGGATCAGCCTCAGAGCTCGGTGCAAAGACACGAGGTTGGCGTGATGGATAAATTCCGGTCGGTGAAGCATAGGGTTTGCTGTAGAGTGCTCGACGGTGTGTGCGCTCACACTCGCACGTGACCATCTTGTTACAGCAAGCGCACAGGACCTTTACTCGGGAAGCCATGGCACACAGAGAGAAATTAGCAGAAGTGGAACATATTGGGAAATGTGGTGCATGCGCTCGGACCATGTGCCCAAAACTTGAATAAACAAAAATTGGAAATTGTCTAACTCGAACCACCACATCCACCGCCCTACGAGAGCCGTCAGAATCCTATCCCACTCGTGCAATGAGCAGCTTACCATGTCCACGCGCCACTAGGAATCCAAAAGCTGCCACCAATGAGAATCACGCCCTGAAGGCACAGCCCAAGACACGCACAGTTGCTGGCCCCAGTGCCAGACCTGCTTACATCGACCCACACAGCGCTGAGATGGACATCAAATAGGTTCCAACATTCAAGAGATAGTCTTTCTGCGCCAGGATAATGATGCAGTAAACCATCAGTAACATCCTCAATACCGCGTCGCGAAACTTGTTCACCTGCCGACAGGAAAGCTCAGTGCCCAAGAAGAGATGAACACGGAACTTCTTCGGCAGCTGGAGGAGCTGAAGGTGTGTTCAGGCTTTGCCGCCGACCTTACGAATACCAGAGATCGGAACAGGGTCGATGGTGACAGACCTGACGCGATTTCAGGTAAGTACCACGTGTAGACTCCTTTAAGAACTGATGCTCACTGTTTATTGGGGTGAAGATGAGCTCAAGAAGGAACGGGCCAAAAACGCGGAACTCCAGAAGCGTCTCGCGCTTGCAGAGGTGTTTACCGATCCCCCTGATGTCGCCAAGCGCGGACCCGCTCCCCAGAGCATTCCAAGACCAGCGGGATCTGCTGGGAGCGGCTTCAGCATCCAGGACGCAATGGGGCTTGGGGTAATGCAGCTGATCGTGAGGCATACAAGGCTATCCAGGTGCGCAAGATATCATCCTGATTCTTTTAGTATCTCACCATTTGAAATGACACTGGTCATGCCATAGCGCAACCTCCGCGACCTTACCCTAAACACCTGCATCAACATTGAAGTTCCGTGGGCAGATACGCCAGCCACGGCAAAGGTGCAGCTTTTTGCAGTGCTGAGTAATCACACTGATTTGGGTCAAGTGAGTAACACTTGACGTCCAGGCACATGAGAGGCACCCATACCTGGCTGCTTTTGTCAATGATTGGGCAACGGAGGAGCTCGTGAAGCAATACATCAAGAATAAGTGCAAGCACGCCTTCAAGCAGAATTGGCTCGTTCCGCCGACCAAGTTTGCCTATCTCAAAGCGAACTCTGCCAAGAGGGACCAGTCTGCGCCTCGGGGAAGGAAACAGAAGCTTGAGAAGGCCGCCACTGCTGCGAAGAAATGCACGAGGAAGAGTGCCTTGACATCCAAGAAAGCTTTGTCCAGCAAGAAGTCGTCCAGCTCTAACAAGAGCAAAGAGAAGCGCAAGGTGCCAGTGGTTTGCGACGACGAGGACGAGGAGATGACGGAGAAGGGGGCGGATGAAGGGGGCGTGGACGACGACGAGTACAATGGCTAAGGTGTGTGGGTCCACCATTGATCCCATCAGGATGCTGACCAGCGACATGTAATAGTCTGCATTTACGCCTCCCCTTATTCTTTTCTCCCTGTCTCGCTCCATGTACTCGACTGTCCGTTATCCTGTAGCTAGTGAATGCACTGGGTGGATCATTGCCTGGGAATTCATTCTGTAAATGGTCAATTTGCGCACCCCAATATAACCTATTTAAAGACAAAAGTCAACCAAAATGATGTCGATATTTGACCTATGCACACCACAAAAGTCAGCTGCTTATAGGTTGGCAGTAGGTTGCTGAAAATATCCTATCATAGGATGAAATGCACTGGAATGGGTCATGGAGGCATAGGGTGAAATGGACGCTAAATAGGTTATCATCAACCTAACTGCAGTAACCTATCACAAGCTGCTTATCATCCTACGACTGTTGAAAATCAACCTAAGGGCCACTGAACTTCGACCTACTACAGGTTGAAAGATAGGTTAAATTTCATCCTGCACGGCCTTCCTAGAGATTATGCAGGGTCTGAGGGAGAGGCAGCAGGTCAGAGGCTGGTGAACTAGCTGGTGCAACTCTATGAATCCACAATTGCTGGACCAGAGCCACCATGTCACGGCTGTTTCATTCACTGGCCTGTTGAAGATGCCTTGTTATCAAGAGAATCGACAACAAGCGCAAAGGATCGAATGATTCTGAAACTGGTGATGTCAAGAGAAGGCAAAATGCATAGACATGCTAGTAATAGTGTCTAGAATACTGACAACAATTTCAAACCTGAAGTAAAGGGACCAAGAGATGTACACCACCATTTTGGCCAAGAGGTGGGGGTGGAAGATTCCCGTCCCATTGACACCCATTGCTGTAAAGGAACTGCCGTTGACTGCTGGGTTTCAAGAGATTTCTTTCTGAAATCACGAAGACTACAGTAGTGCCTTTTTTACTTATGATTGCAGTATGTGAGTCATGCTATTCTCAAATACAAGATTGATGACCTTTGACCTCAATTTTCAGGTTCATATTGTCATATATGACAGAAAACCACTTGCAGTGAGCAGCTGTGTAATAGTCTGTGTTCAAAAGATGTGAAACTCACTAAGCAGGACCGCGCCAGAATATACCTACCTATAAAGTATATAGAATTACAATTAAATCGGATGTACAAAAGTCATCTGCAAGGGACATCCAATTGACATCTTTCCAATTGCATAAGGGTGGTGCAGTAAAAATGGATGGCATCGATAATAATGAATGTATATACTGTGCCAGGCTGTGCGGGCACTTCAATGATGAGCTAGCCTTGGCAGATTGAAACACGGTTTGTTGCACTCAAGGGGAAATCGTGCACGGAGATCTAGCTATAGACGACGTGTACATCTCTAGATAGAGGGTATTACCTGGCTAGCGCATCCTGGGGTCGGCAAGGGCAGAACGACCACTCCCTCCCCCCCCAGAAAGAAACAAAAAAAAGGGGGAGGGAATGGCTTGCCCATGGGGAACATTGTGCAGGTGTCGTTGGCAAGGACGGGAATGACGATTGGGATAGTGGCCTGTGGAGAAGTCAGTGTGCGAGAGAGCCCATGAAAAGGCAGGACATACCTTGTTGCAACACTGACAAGTAACGCGCGGACTGACAGGATTCACTTTTGAAATAATATAAAGATCAACACCAGCAAGAAAATGAGACAATTGACTAACCTGGCCAGATACAAAGTTTGCTTTTACCCTTGGTTTCCTGTCCTTTATTTTTGTATTGGCCAGCGTCCAATGCTGACACAAGGGCCTGGCTTAGCCAAGACCAATGACATTCATTCCGGCACAGAGTTGGGCTCTGGAACGTGCGTGCCTAATGGGATCTCGACAACATGGGTCTGCCACCAGAAGCTCTGGGCAAGCAATAGCTAACACGGGGCAAGTGATGGCTAACAAAGAGATGGCTCAAAGACAGGAGGCTGCCCCACCAAACAAGTGTTCCCCATACATAATACAGAAGATTTTGCAATTGACAAAGAACCCAGCAAATCGGCATGAAAGAAAAAGGAAGATCTGACCGAGCACATGCACTGATAACCTATATTGTCTAGCGGAGAACTTGTCCCTTGCACACGTTGGTGGGGGTGGGGGCAGGGAATGACGAGCCTGGGAAGAAGTTAGCATGTGAGAAACAAGAAAGAAGGTGAGAGATCCTTGACGAGCGCAACAACGACAGATGGGAGGGCATGCCTCTGTCGAGATTTCGCCAAAAAAAAGTGGGGCATACACCCAGCACTCTGGCAAAGACAGGGACACTGGCGAGGATGGCTTGCCCATTCGGGGACATTGTGCAGGTGTAGTTTGGGACAACAGGGAACATGACTGGGATAGACTGGGATAGTAGCCTTGCGAAAAATTCAGCGTGTGAGAGCCTGAGAAAGGGGGGACATACCTTGTCGCAACAGCAAGCGCAAATGGATGGGAATGTTGTCGGTTGTCTCAAAGGACAGCTGAGAGAAAATTAGAAAACTTTCAACCCCCCCCAAAAAAGTGGCACGTACATCTCGTACTCTCACAGAAACAGCCTCTCTTCGATGCGTCGGAAGCTTGTAGCATGCAAGATCCAAGGAATACTTTGCACCTTTCAGCCTCCTCCAGAAGTTACAATGGGATGGACATCACATCGAGAGCCCATTCACTTCTGGATTCAGACATGAAAGAGGCAAGGAGACCATGGCCAAGAGCTGCACAACGTGGTGAGCATGTACAAGGCGCCCGCTTCAAATGGATGGCTAACTATAATGCACAGCGCTGTAGTGCATCGACCAGTGCATGGTACGCTGCACCAGTGGCCCATCATGATCATGGCACATGGCTAATTATAAGGCTGGCTTCAGCTTGTGTGCCAAAAGACAAGCTGTTGCCAAACAGCAGCATCTTGTTGGCCACAGACAATTCTTGGCAGACCAACGGCAGACATGAGACCAGTCGTTTGCATGCTGACAAGACACAGGGATGACGGATTAGGGTAGAGAGCAAATATGTACAATATCAGAGCAAACAATGATGGATGTGAAATTGCGGACTAGGTTCAGTCCAAGCCCGATGCCGTGCGATGCCGGAGCAGAACAAAGAGAGGCAAATACCGAACAAACAGACCAAACACGCATTCGTGCTTGCTGCAGACTCCAGGAATCGTGGGGGTTGGAAATCACCCTCCCACAACATAACACAGCCTCGGTGTGCCAGGGTCAATTGGTAAACTTGTAGTTCATCAATGTGGCTATGATCTTTCCTTGCATCTTCTACCAATATACCTAGAATTCATCGTGTTCTCGAGGGGGCAAGTCGATGTAAAACACCCTTTTTTGTGAGGCCTCAGAAATATTTATTTTTCCACAGATCCCACAGATATTTTATTTGAAGCTAGTATACTAGTATGTAGCTTCGTGAATCACATTGTCCCAAGGTGATACATGTCCTGTGCACCAAGTAGAGAGTAACGACTATCGAATATCACAAATATTCGCGGGTATCTATTCGCGAATGGCGAATATTTGTATTCGTGAATTGATGTGGCTGTGCTATTCGCGCGAATGCAAATATCAGTTTCTGGGAAAGTGGATATTCACGAATATTCGTTGAGTAATCACCACGGAAATGACCCACTCAGAACCAACTCAGAACTAAAGGACTGAGACTTCTGCCTTCTTGCCATACTGCAGTAAACATAGATGGCATGAAATATTTCGTGTTGACACCTCATCATCCCGAAAGAAACCTGGTGGAGCGTGTCCTCGCCAATGTTGGAATTGCTGGAGACCGGTTGCAGGCTGGAGTAGTGTTGCTGCGACTTGGACTTGGCTGTCCTTAAGTCGACTTTGCTGACGCGACTTGAGTCAAGTTAAGTCGAGTCGGAACTGAGACTTGACTTGACTTGCAAGTCAGTGCAAGTCGACTGAAGTCACTTGAGTAGACTTAAGTCGGGTCTTGGAACTGAGAATCTGCTAGAACCTCATACTAGCTCTACAGCCAATCTACAGCAGCAGAATGTGCGCATTTGCAACTGACGATGGCCGTTCGGGTAATTCAATAGTGATGGCTGATCAATCATTCAACCAACGGAACAATCGTGTGTCAATGATGCACAGCTCTGTCTAACGACAATGGATGACTACATATCGAAATCAATGAGCTCTGGGAGCTCATCCGAATCAACCTCCACAGGCGATGAGAGATGCCAAGTGTCCCAAGTTGGAATGGATATTTTTTTCCAGCCATTTTATTGCGACTTGTTCAAAAGCTGGGGGATCTGTGAAAAAATTCGGAAAGTGAGGATGAAAACTCTGTAAGAACTCAAGAAGACTATATTGTAAGCTCCTGAACAAATTTTCACCCTTGGGTCTTTCTGAGCTTGGCAAGTTCGACCATTGGACAAGTGGAATGGCTGAAGTAAATATGTTGAATTTAGCATTGGCATGATGCCAGGGCCACCCAATATATATAGGATGACATTATCAAGATATATTTGAGTCAAAAGAAATTTATTTACATCGGGCCTGCCGTTGCAACTACCTGCAAGTTG
Organism: Mycena sp. CBHHK59/15; assembly: GCA_029204085.1. Taxonomy (NCBI): domain Eukaryota; kingdom Fungi; phylum Basidiomycota; class Agaricomycetes; order Agaricales; family Mycenaceae; genus Mycena; species Mycena sp. CBHHK59/15. The sequence goes on along the minus strand of JARGXW010001446.1, from coordinate 11,276 downwards.
GCGCAAAACTGTTCTCCATCTAGTCACATGATTGCGCATCAATTCATGCATCGCACTTCAGTCGCGTCGAATGAGGCGCATCAGGGTGCCCCCCAACTCGGCTTCTATTTTCCAATGTACCCATTTGACCTTTCCTTCATTCCATTTAATACCCACCAAGATAGTCATTGTTTTACCTCTGGCACAACTCCGACAGTATGTACATAGTGATTTCGGACAAAGTTCTGTCTACGCTGGACAAGCATTGGGGAATATCACATTTTTGCCTCCAGTCCTCTGCATCTTCCTTGTGCTATGATGGTCTTGGGGAAATTGGATTCCTGATGTGTCTTCCTCGCTCAAATAATGGGTTGTAAGATAAAGCAAGGAAACATGAGCTGTATACCCTCGATTTTAATTCATGTCAAGCTTCGATCATACGAGACATCCCCTGTCACCGTGGATGCTCGGTCTCGAAGTCATTCCTCTCATCGACAAATTCACGACTATGTTTGGTGAAATGATAAACAACACATCCCTGCACATTGCCATTCACCATGCTGCCAATATGGGGCTCACTGTTCTCAACAAGTATTATTCCTTTACTGACGACAGTGAAATATATCGGATTGTGATGAGTACGTCAAGTCAAGTAATGGAATCCTGCTAACATGGTTGATTAGTCCTTCACCTGCGCTACAAAACATTTTACTTCTTGACAGTTGGATGGGAACAGACCTGGATTGACGAAGCTCTTCGACTTCTGCGCCTCACCTGGACTTCTAAATACAAGCCCCAACTGACTCGAGCCAATCCATCTACTCCTTCTATCCCAAACACATCACAAATGCAATCTGGTTCTGGTTCCCGTGTACGCCTCTCATTCATTTCTTTCCCCTGTGATGTCTTATTATCTGAACCCATTAGCGTTCCAAAATCAGTTTTGATGTCACAATTGACTATGGACAGACAGCTCAGTCAGCACCCGATGCTCTCGAAGCATGGCTGACATCTGCAGCACTCCCTTATGAAAATGACCCGATTAAATATCATTCGAGACAGCGCGAAGCAGCCAAGACAGCACAGAACTTGGAAGGCGAAGCATTTTCACAAATGTGTCTTGATTATTTGTCGGCACCAGGTATGTTGGCTTTCAACTTTTGTCCTGATTCTGTTCTGATTCCATCTTATAGCGACTTCGGTTGATCCTGAGCGGCTCTTCTCCTTCTCAGGAGGAACAGTGTCAAAACTCCGCAACCAGCTGTCTGAAGATTCAGCACATGCTACCGTGATGGTTGGTCAGTGGGCAGGTGACCCAGATCTCATTGCAGTTGAAGAGTTTGAGACACAACTTGCTGAGGGCTGGTTGCGAAAAAAGAAGAGGAAAGCTGACATTCCAGTGGAAGGGCAAGCAGCATCGAAAGTCATTGTGGTTGTGGACAACAGCGAGTAGATGTTGTGTAGAATAACACTTGAAATGCATATTATTCGTGAATAGTTCATAAATAACGAGTATTCAAAAGTTGCTGAATGTGAATAGTTGGCATTCACAAATATTCGCGAATATTGCTGACTAATCAATGAATATTCGCACTGGATATTCGTACGAATGCGAATATCACTTGTAGGTTTTCGGTGAATATTCATATTCGTGAATATATATTCATGTTACTCTCTAGCACCAAGTTATGAACCATTCTTTCTGGAAAACAGCCAGAATCACATATGTGTCACGCATTGTGACACATCATTTCTCGTCACACAGCAATGCAAAATATTCACTCTCCTGCACATACAAGCTCTGGAATCATATTTTAGACGTACATTGACTCTTATATATCAAAGGAGTGTGCCAGATGCATTAGACCAATTTTATGGATGAGAGAACCATGAGAGAAACACGAATAGTGTCAATACCCCAGAGTCTACGTCAATCAGGCCATCCAGAGATAGTATGGACATCCAGACACCTCACCTGATACAATAGATCACATCTTGCCCAAATTTCGGGTCCGGAAAGCATGTTCTGCATCCCTGCAAATAAAGCAGTATATTTGGGCATTGAGCAAAAATCAAGTTATTTTTGAGAGTTACTCCTAGTTATAATACTCTTAGCTCAGGCTTGTTAGAGTAGGCTCGTCCAGACCGGGATCAAATGATTCTTACAGCATATGTTGCCGCTCCTCCTCGTCGATCTTTCCCACATAGCTCAACTCATGATATAAACTGGCAGCCTCGAGAAACTTGCATCTGTAATCACTGATGCGTGCTTGGCACAGTTTGAATTGGAGCAAAGTTTCTTTGTCGCTCGTTGAATGGACAAGCAGCATGGAATGATTGTAGTGCGTCTCTGCTTGAATCGAGTCCTCATCTTCCAGCAGCAGCTGGACTATGCAGACATAGATGTGCAGCTTGTCGACCCCTTCATACAGAATATCACTCATGGACCGCATGTCAGAATACGTGCTTGTCGTCTGTCACGTGGCTCATGGGTCATAACTAAATTCTGGCTTCAATGCACCCTCTGGAATAGTGGTATGTCTATTCGGATGATACTACAGGCTCATAGATTCTCACCTTCTCATGTGGCATGAGATCTCTATGAAAATAACATAATGTTGTATTAATGGATGTTCAGAATGAAAGAAAACTGGATAGGTCCCAATGGAACGAGAGCCAGAGCAGCCAAATCCTTATGGAAAGCTCACAGTAAGCAGCGTCAGAGACCATCTTTTGTGCCCTGAGCCTCTGGATCTTTGTATTTGGATTGTCTCCCATCTCCAGTGCTTGCTGTCACTTCAAATGCAGCAGGTTATTGAAACTGGAGAAGGCTGAGATAGATTCATGGTTGGTAAAATGGAGTGCAGGGGATAAGGGAGACATAGTATGTGATGCAAAGAGAGGAGAGTGCACATGTGCCAGGATGTGTAAGAATTGTGTACGTCAGACTAATAAGGCTGCACTTAGAGGAACACAGTTTACAGCCACTGATCTGACAAATATGCCTTAGCTGTCAGTCTGAGTCTAGCTCAATGCACTTTGGCTGCACTGAACGTCTCTGGCCCATACTGCATCCCAGCATTAATATTATGTATGTCTCCCTTACATATGGCTGCTCCTGATGCTTACTAGGACCACTCTCCTCAGCTCCTCCCTGTTGTTTCAAGCCCTTGGTGGCCGCTTCTGGAGCACTCGGATTATCTCTTGTTGGACTGTGGGTATCACCACACGACTCTCCTAGACAAACCCCACAACAGATTATCACATTTGCCACTGGATCCTTACCGAGCGCCTCTGTCTGTGTCGTATGTCTTTCTTCTGAAATCCATGATACTTACTGACATCTTTGCTCAGCTTCTGCGTGCTTCCGAAACAAGCTGCCCCGATCGCTGGAGATGCAGGCTGGCAGACACATTTGTTCGCCCTTGTATCTCCTACTTTAACAGTTGTTGACAAGCCTCTTTGTAGCCTCTACTAGCTGCCTGTGCTTACACCACTTGCTTCCCTTTTGTACATTGTCTACCTGGGTGCTCTCATATTCCAAGGCACTGATGAAGCATCTTGCAGTGCCTGTATGATATGCTGCCAATTGCCCACTATTGTTGCACCCCCTTCACTCACCATGTACTCATGCTCGTTCATCCTCTGGTCCCCCACCTCATCCATGCCAGATCCCACCACTGCAAGTATGTGGGTGCAATTGCACCTCCACCCCATGGTGCATCTCCTGTTCTCGTCAGTTTCATATATTTCATTGATACCAATTCCGCTACATCCTGGCCACGCCACTCTCTCACACATGCTCACAGCATGCCATCAGGTCTGGGACCATGCTCGGTGGTAGGGCAAGCTAGCGTGGCAAGCATGAGTGTGGGGAGTCGAGCACAGGGATCAGAATAGGACCCCAGTGGATGGGGATGCAGTGAGGACGAGGACACAATCCTGGGTATGTGATGGGACAAGGTCAAGGTTGAGGACAACTTGGATGGGAATGTGAGGTATGTCTTATTCAAATAGCATCCCTCCTCCCTCCTCCCTCCTCCCTCCTCCCTCCTCCCTCCTCCCTCCTCCCTCCTCCCTCCTCCCTCCTCCCTCCTCCCTCCTCCCTCCTCCTCCTCCTCCTCCCTCCTCCCTCCATGTTGGGCACCACACATGGTGTGCAGGTGTGGGGCCCACATGTGCTTGGCAATGTGTGAACCTCGATGTTCCATACACACACGACACACACACAGGAGCAAGAGAAAGGGTGGCAGTGGCAAAGGGTCAAAGGGGGTGTGGGTGGCCTGATTGTGCAGGATAAGGCAGGATTCTGCTCACCTGTCACTGAGCTGGGCAACATTTTGTGAGTTGTTTTCTTTTCGCTTTTTTTCCTTTTTTCCTTCTCTCTTCAATGCTCTTCTTCCATTTTGGACATTGGAAGGAGCATGGTGTAGAGGACACAGGCATCCCTTGTTGTCCCTGCACAACCCTTGTTTGTTTCCTTTCCAGCTGCCTTTGCCGTGCCTTCCTTCCTTTCATTGTGCTTATATCCAGGTGTATGTGTCTCACTCGCCTTCCCTTCTTCCTTCCTTTCCTTCCTATCTTTCCATGTGATATCCCTTTCACCCATGCCGTACCATCTATCCTACTTCCTGCCATCCTTGGATTTCTTTCTCCCTGCTCCTTCTCCAGTGCATACTGACTAATCCCCCTTTCACAGGATGATGGACATGCTGTACATCTATGAGGTATGCATGTGGTGCATCATCTCCATGTGGGAGGCCATGTCTGGCTTGGGGGGTGCCATGTGGGTTTGATGCTATAGTATGGGTCATTGTCATGGTGAGTTATCATCTCTATCATCTTTGCTTCCATCCACTTGATCTCTCAATGTGCACACATGCTAACCATACCGCTCAGTGCACGCTGCTTGCCCAGGCTTATTGTCCTTGCACAGCTGACCCTGCATGCACAGTGCACCTTCCCCACCCTCATGCTCGCACCCGCATCCACGTCGGCAGCACACCAACCCCCAGCACCCCCACCTTGCCAGTGCCGTCTGCATGCCATGGGCGCAGCATATTCCTCGCTGACACACCTGCCATGCTGCCTGCTGCCCACGGGCTGGCTGCAGGGCCTGGAGGACCGCCTCAGACACTGCTTCCCACCAGCATGCCCCAACGTCCACCACCACATTCACCCCTGCAGTCGACACATCTGTCCCTGGTCCTGGGCTGCATGCTCCATGAGCACTTCTTCTCATGCAGTGCACCCATGTGCCTCCAGCTCTTCCTTGAGGGTGCCACAGGAGGTGCCTGTGTTAAAGGCAGTGTATGGGCAGTGCTCATCGGTTGCGGAGGTGACACAGCTGTATGACCTGCTGTGCAGGTCATCACGGCTCTTGCAGGCCCGTGTGATGGGCACTTCACTGCACTAGCAGCTAGTACATGTATTCACTGTGCGGCGCCCACATAGGCATGTGCACGTGCAGTCATCTAGCACATTTGGGTAGTGGGGAGGTGGTGGGCATAGAGGGTGTGCATGCAATGGAGCTTATGGTGGGCAGAGAGGAGCATGACCGCCCCCGCCAGCAGTACTCATGATTGTGTTTGTTGCAATGGGCTTCCGCATGTCGTCTGTAGGACATCTGGCAGGCATTCAGGTTGCATTGGTGCTTGACCTCATGGACAGTGTCCTCACTCAGCAGCACATAGCGGTCATGCTCAAGGTTGTACAGCATGTATGTCATGGTTGAAGACATTATCTAGTATATATACTCCCAGCCAGTGTGTCAAACCGAGTTTGACATTGCTCGCTTTTGGTGGAGAGGTAGTGGTACATGGCTGGGTGTATTACATAATTCCTTATAATGTACAGCACGCACTGGGGCCGCCAAAGTCTGGGCTTGCTAACACACACTACATCGCCCATACTACCAATGCTCCTGAATGCCTCACCCATGTCATTCCACAGCTCGATCCCGCTGCGCAGGGGCAGGCCCAGCAATGCCAGCATTATGGGGGTAATAGTGTGCCATAATTGTTCGATTTTATCAAAAATTCATCCTCCATCTAAATTGGAAATGCACAAGTGATGGGTGAAATAGTTGCTGCCCAACCAAAAGAAAAAAAAGAACACAGGTTCAACCTTGTGAAATTTCAAACCTGATTCGGATTCATGGGAAAGGATACCACCTCTGTTGGGCCTTTTTTTCACACCTATTAGTTATTGGTCAAAAATTTCACTGCTCCTGAAATACAAACCGGAAAAACCACATCTTCCAAGGACAAGGCAGGAAAGGTGTAGAAGGGAGTGTATGCAGCCTTTTACCCATAAGTTCAATGTTGAGACCTTGAAAGGCCTATACCTTGTGTTTCTGTCTCAGCTCAATCACTCAACTGCATGTACTGACTGGCACCAAACTAGCACTCAATTTCCAATAGTTCTGCAAGCCTCCACTCTTTCTGGGCACTTGTTCACCATGCTGAATGGTTTACCATTGTTCTATGTAGTTTTGGCTTGGCCTAATTGTTAAGCTTCACTATAGTCCCACTTTACTCAGATTACAAGTCAAATTTCGGGTTGTAGTCTCTGGGTTTGGCTTTGATCTTTTGATTGGCATTAATAGCTCTTCAAATGAAGGTAATCCATCAGTTTGCTGAGCAGTGTCTCAAGACTGATATATGGAACTTCTTTTAGTGGGTTTTTGCAGCTTTGATGCCAGCCAGACTGATTGGATGTTGTCTAGCCAATGCTGGCTGTAGAGACATACATGAGACACACTTACTCACATTGGTGGAAGGCAAGCTATAGTTTGGTCAATTGTTTTCTTGCACTGGTTGATTTGTGATATATTTACTTACTGTCTGCAGAGTCTGAGATGTTGAAAGATCACCCAATCCTTTGCTGCAAGTGATATATACAAAATACTGATATTTGAGCTAAAAATTCATGTGAAAGCCCAAATAAAATTCTGAAGATGCCATCATGGATTTTCAAGTCGAATGCGCCCTGATGCCAGGAGAACAGATGAGATTTGATGCTGCAACAAGTGATATAAACAAAACGATCAAAAACTGCTCAAAATGGAAAAAAAACAATGGCCACATCCTAAGTTCTGCAAAAAGCTGTAATTGTTTTCTTGCACTGGTTGATTTGCGATAGATTTACTTACAATCTGCAGAGTCTGAGATGTTGAATATTCTGATCTGTGGCAATATCTCTTTATGTAAATGAAGGTAAGCTTCAGTACTTCTTTTGGTTCGAGTGTTAACACTGTCATGTTTTTCCACTGTTACACCTTGGCTGAGTGCTGGGCATGCCACAGTACTGCCCAGGGGTATGCCTAGCAGTAGGGAGGCCAGGTTTGGGCTAGCATTTCAAACCTGAACCGAGCTCAGGCTAAATCCCAAGGTCAGGTTCAGGGTTTAAGAAATTGCGAACCCAAACCTCAGGTTTGGCATTCTGGGAAAACATGTTTTCTCAGAACACAGTTGAACATGTTCAAACATCTGAATTCTGAATCAATGGGGTAGGGAAGGCCTTGTCACACAGGATGATCTAACCTGAAGCGAGACTGTTCCTTGTCTGTTGCACCAATTTCAATGTGTTTTACCCTAAGAGAGGCCTTGGCTTCTATCAGATCTTCAACACCTTCAGAGACGACTTTGTAGGAGCCTTCGCCTGCATGAGACTCAGGCATGGAGGGTGAGGAATGCAGCAGAACTAATGATGTGCTGGCTTGGCTTGGCCCGCAAACCATGGCTTAGGCCTGGCTTCAGAAATCCCAAGCCAGAGCCAAAGCCAGGGATCCTGGCCTGACTTGGCTTGGCCCAGGCTTGGGCCATGGCTTGCACCAAATAATACACAATTATGTTTTCGTTTTCTATACCTCCTATAGGTTATCTATGAGTTGTTCTATCTCAGTTGAGTGTTTGCACTTACTCAACAGTGTGAATTTCAGAGCCATGATGGCACACTTTGAGCTTTTTGTGAAAACATAGGTATTGATTGGTGTCTCGACAAAGTATCATCAGAATAACCTGAATGGATTATTCATGAATCAGTGAGTGGAATATCAGATACAGACAAATAATCACTCAAAGGAATATTTTTACCAAACATAATGCTCTGAACACAGCTTAGACCTCCTGTATTCAAGCCCTGGCTTGATGGCCTGGCTTGGCTTGGAAAATCTGAAGCCAGAAGCCTAAGCCAGCCCAAGCTAGCCATGTGGCCTAGCCTGGCTTGACAAAGCCATGGCTTGGCTGGCCTGGCTTCTGGCTTGAATCCTGAGCCAGCTCATCACTAAGCAGAACACAATGTGTTGGTGCAATGGTGGTGTCACAACAATGATGACAGAAAAATAACCACGTCACATTTTGATCGGTGACCAAACAGACCAAACAGGTGGCAATGAATATTTGCTGCAGTGTCTTTTTTGGGTTCTGGGAGTCACTGGTTGAGCATTTCAATTTTTTCACCTTCTTTTTCAGTGAAAAATGTTGTTTATTTTTCAGACATTTTTCACTGAAAAGAAGGTGAAAATTTTAAAACATTTTCAGCACTTTCTCGATTCAAGGTGAAAAATTCGAAATAAAATAAGAAAGTGATGAAAATGTTTTGAAATTTTCACCTGCTTTTTCAGTGAAAAATGTGCGAAAATAAACAACATTTTTCACTGAAAAAGAAGGTGAAAAAATTGAAATGTTCAACCAGTGAGTGTGAAAAAAAAAAAGCAGCAATGAGATGTGAAAAATATAGGAAATGGAACCAGTGTATCTTTCCAAAACCATGAGCAGTGTTTTTTCTTGTGAAAACATCAAGCAGTGTCGTTTTGTGTTCAGCACACCTCTGTATTTATTGAAAGTGGTAATGGGGTGTGCATATGTTTCGGATTTCGAAACTAGTGGTGTAAATTTATGATAAAATGGGTGAATGTGGTGAATTTTTCTTCCAAAAAGGACCCACTGGTGTATGGGGGTAATACTGTAACATTATTATTTCAATTTTTCACAATAACACACCACTGATTTCCATCAAAAAAATGCACACCCCTACCAAAGTTGCACAGCATGAGTGGGTGCCACAAAAATGCACAGGCTCAGACTATCATGCAAAATAGCACTACTTGTACTTGATGTTGATATCAGGAGCTGGGCAGTGGGTAGGCTGGAAAACTGTGGGAATGTATTGATCTCAGCTGAGAGGTCAGTTCAATGGACTAAATAGAAGTATAACCCTGAGAATGTACTGAAGGTAATTCCCTGGTAGACATCTATGTCAAACCCTGGCATTTGCCTCATGGAATCAATGGAGCTTTGCATTAATTTCCATGCAAGAAAGGCTATGACTGACATGTTCCATTACCCACTAATTTTCTTGGTATCCAATCTGCCTTTGGTCTAAAGATTATTAGATGAAGTATAACATTTGAGGGCAGCAGGCCCTGGCCTGTCCTATGATAACCCATTGAGAACATGCACACTTTGGAATCAGATCCAAAACCATTAGGCTAATCAACTGTAATGCCCAAGACATCACACACACTGGTTGAACATTTCAAGTTTTGCACTGAAAATTTTGGTGAAAAATGTTTTGAATTTTACAGTAATTTTTCGCCAAAAAAGTAGGTGAAAAACTTGAAACATTTTGGTGACCTTTTTGAACCTTGTGAAAAATTTCTGAAAAAGTGCTGAAAAAGTTTTGAAGTTCAAAAAATTCATGAAGAAGTTACAAGTTTTTCACTTGGTTTTTCACTGAAAAATTGCTGCAAAATTCAAAACATTTTTCACTAGTTTTTTCACCAAAAAACTTGAAATGTTCAACCAGTGACATTCTGTAACATAGGCTGGTGAATTTTCTCGAGTCTCTGGAAGTGGTGAAATTTTCCCTACCTGTAGTTGATGAATTTTCTGAAACTTGACAGAGGTGGTGCATATTTTGTAACAGTGGTGTATTTTTTTTTGTCATAAACAACATGGGTGGTGCATTTTTTGCAAAAACTGTGCAGGTGGTGTGACAAATAATAATGTTACAGTATTACAGCCATACAGCATCATCGCCATGACTGCCTTTACCCCTCATGTCATCGCCTGGGTTGTTACACAGGTATGTGAATCACCCTCCCAATGATGTCCATCTCACACACTTTGCTTTCCAGTCTATTTTGCACTGTCCTCCAAGCAAGAGTGGTACAATACGGATGGGGATCATTTTGACTACGAGGAGTTCTTCTGGACCATCTGTGACCTTAGGCTCATTACCAGCCATTATAGCAAGGGAACAATGACGAGTGAGCAAGTATTGTTTGCTATAACGGCTGGTGGCCACTTAGCCGTGATCGAAGCGACGGGAATTTTAAACCCCGAATATACCATATGGGGAAGCAGTGGCAGTGCTCCTTTCACAGAGAACTGAGGTGTTTGGGCTCCTCGGGGACCTCTGCCTGTTATAAGCAAGTCAAAAATCGAACTATAATAAAACCTTGATTTACTGGATAGGTTCAATATTTTTCCTGAACTTCGAGGGGGTGTTTCTAAGCCTGAAGCAATGATGCATACAAAGCACTTGAATTTGAGGCCCCAATATTCACTTTTGTGGAGGGATCATATTTGAAAGATTACAGAAGTCGAGGGTGAGTTTTATATTTGATCCATACCGTTGAAGGGCAATTTGGTTGAAAACCACTCTTAGGGGCTTTCCCAATATGGTATATTCGGAGTTTGAAATTTCCATCGGTTCAATCACGCCTAAGTGCCACCAGCCGTTATTGTAAGTAATACCTGCTCGCTCGTCATTACCGCTTTACACATAATGGCTGGTGATGAGCCTACTGTGACCTCTTCGACAATGAGTAATGGGGTCAGGAGATTATTGGCTTGTGGAACAAGTGAGTCCCTTTTCTCTCTCAATATCTCTGTTTACTGACTGTTCGGCAGGGTCGTCCTTGGCACAGTTGCTGGCTCCAAGCCCACAGCCAATGCAAGCTTGTCTGGTCCCAGCCACCTTGAGCAGCTCAAGGCAGCCCTCACCACTAAAAAGTGTTCTGCTGCTGCTGCCCCTGCTGCTACTACATCTGTATATTCTACCTGTACTTGTTTCAATGAGATTGTTTTTTTCAGCTTTCCTGCATTTAAATTGTGAATTATTGTGCCTGTTCTCCAATTACAAGCAAGCTGAATTAATCCACTTGTGGCAAAGATCGACAAGCATGGTGCATATATGTGGCCGAAGTAAGTCATTATATATGCATTGACACAGTGCAAATCTTTGAAAGCAGGGGCATGTCAAAGCAGCATTTTAGAATCTCACCATGC